>ATSW01000366.1:0-10244 GCA_000444245.1 Botryllus schlosseri
TATTTATCTATATGTGTATTATCAATGTTCATGGACCGAATAAATTCTCTCTCTCTCTAATGCATTTCTCATATCTTATATAAATGCCATTTAGTCAGTCATTGTCGAAATAGTTGATACCAGAGCAGCCAAATTATCCGGGTTGGAATCCCGGTACGCTTAGCGCAATATATTTGGTGTGCCAAGATGGTTTTCAGCGTCACACCTGTGTGTAGTCAATAGAATCTTTGGTGTGCACGAGACACCGATTCCATATTGGCAAATTATGAGTTTAAAATTGCCCATTCTTACAAAATTTAACGGAGTAACGTTGAAAATGACATTTTAGTATACCCGTCGGAGTATAAGCTAATTCAGATTTTGATGTGAGCTAGTACATTTAACAGCATATAGCCTAAGCCTACTGTTGCAGACAACTTTGAACTAATTTAATTCAATGCTACAATTTTCATCATTTCAATACACCACGAGACTGCGTTACAATGAAAGATAGGAAGCTGTTGAAACGACTTGGACTAGAAGTAGTTTACGAAATCAGACACCCACCTGGCCTAGCACCTTAGCTAGGCGATCTAAAAAAGAAGGCATGCGCACTGAATGAAAAGTTGAAAAAGATAATATAAAAGGACTGGTAACAAAAAAAGGTGGCATGTGTCGGAAGGCGAGATCAATATGTCAGGTCGTGGTAAACCAGATGGCTAACTAGTATTCATACAGTAAAAATTGTTTGTATTTCAACTAATGGCCATAAAGTTCAAATGATGAAGTTATTGACTCTTGATTCGGATGAAATGACCCGACCTTGTTAAGTTATCTCTGAGGGGTCAAGTTTATTAGGCATAGCGATAGTAATGCAGCTTTTCTTGAGAATTACATTCACAGCAGTCAGCAGAAGCGCCTAATCAAAGATGTTGATGGTTACCCGTATTGTGAAGTAGAATCACTTTTCATTCGTTGATTTATAAGCTCCTAGACTTAAAATTGCATCCTTGATCCTATGACTTTCTGGTTGAAAAAACATATGGTCATTTAAGAATGACTTGACGATTTATATACGATTACCAACGGATGCAAAATCTTATAAGAAATTATGAAGTCAATTCTTATTGTTTTACTACGTAGGCTACCTACCGGCATGGTTGATTTACCAAGTTCACCTTCGACATTAGTATGGTAGTGTTGACGGGGTTAGCAGTGAATTTGTTACAAATCATGCTACAATTCAGTACCACATTCATTTTGAATCTATTTATACATTATTGATGCATATCGCTTTCGTAATAATAAGATTTGCCGAATATGCTGGTAGCCAAGTTGTGAACTTTAACGGTCCTTACTATGAACAATTCTATACCGGTATACCAAGAAAGATAATTGAATTTCGCCTAAAAGTCGGACCTCATTGTAATGTTATCGGGTTTAAGCTCACTCCTCTTCTAATGCAGGTGTAATTTGGTTATTCTATTCAGGAAAGTTTGTCACATGAATCCTTGAAGTAGATGGTCAATCTGTGACTTTCCATATGAGAAAAGCTTGTGTTGCATTCTGAACAGATTCCTATTTTTATCAAGAAATTAACATTCGATTCGTCATGTCATTGATCTTCACTCCCGTTAATCAAGTCCGCCTGACCAATGTCGCGGTCGTGAGAATGAAAAAGGGCGGCAAAAGATTTGAAATAGCTTGCTACAAAAACAAAGTCATGTCCTGGCGGAACAAATCCGAAAAGGATATCAACGAAGTACTGCAAACGGACGCAGTATTCAACAACGTCTCCAAAGGCCAAGTTGCAAAAAAAGAGGATTTAAAGAAAGCCTTCGGAACTGACGATACTTTGAAAATATGCACTGAAATATTAGCCAAAGGAGAGTTACAAGTCTCGGAAAAAGAGCGTAGCGATCATTTAGAGTCCAAGTTCCGAGATATCGCAACCTTGGTATCTGAGATGTGCGTTAACCCAGATACAAAGCGTCCGTACACAGTGACTGCCATCGAAAGAGCCATGAAAGAAGACATACATTACTCCATCAACATGAACAGGAACACAAAGCAGCAAGCGCTCCAAGTGGTCAAATCATTGCAAGAAAAAATCCCGATCGAACGGGCCCACATGAGAATTAAACTTTACATCCCAGGAAAAACATCAAAGTCCATCAAAGAAAAACTCAAACCTTGCTTCAAGGTTGTTGAAAATGAAGAGTTTAGCGGTGGTTTGGAAATAGTGACGCTGATCGACCCGGGTAGTTACCGACACATAGAAGAAACTATTAGTCGAGAAACGCGCGGCCAAGGAAGTGTCGAAGTGTTGAATTTGAAAGAAATGAAGGAGGTTGAAGAGGTGCTGGAATGACATCAAGTTTCACTATGAATTCTTGATGAAAGAAGCTGTTACATCTGCCAGTTAGCTTCGATGATGCTCAAGCAACATCTTTGGTGGCATAGCGCTTGCTTCAGATCACTGGGCCATGAGTCATGAGTTGTGTTCTAGGAAGTAACAGCCTGTTGATTCATTGCTTGAATAGTCAATGACAAAAGTCTAATATAAGCCTCATGCAGTTCATTCTATACTTTTATGTAGTCGTTTGGGCTTTCTTGAGTGGAAGTCACCACAGTGTATCAGTGATCTGTGTTGAGGTTTGGCGAGGAATGACTTTACCTATCTATTTGCCTGGGCTTGAAGCCAAATTCAGTTCAGTTACTTACTAAAAAATCTGCAACACTACTGCAAATCTCCATTTGCACCTGACCTTGTGTTATTAACTCGTTCCTATTCTTGAAAAGTGAAAATAAATCTTACTCTTCCGTTGCATCAGATCATAGACTTGAATCAAACTATCAAATTCGACTATGAAGTAGGTTATACTATGGCTCAATTTTCGAAGGTCGGTTCTTTGATGCCACACTTTGTTTCGAACATCACCAAAATTGCTTTGCTCTCTGAGCCTGATTGTGTGAATCGCAACACAACTGAGTAAATGAGTGAGCTAAGCTGCAGTCACTTGAGTAGATTGAACCGTTCGTAAACATTGATTGCCAATGCTTTAATTCCCCGTGCTGTCCAGCCAAATATATTTTCCAAAAATGCACCTGTAGTATCCGAGAAAATGCACCCTGCTATTTGAAAAATGGCCCCAGGCGATTAATTGTTAAATATCCAACCAAATCCACATTTTTAAACTACTGGCTTCAGTACTTTTCAAATCTCTATTTTCTTCCTCTACTTGAAGTAGTTTTAACGTGTATTTGAAATTGCTACTTTAATTTGTAATTAGTAGGAATGTGACTACTATGAACAGTGAACACCTTGGTCAAATCCTGAAAGGCTATTTTGAATTATGTTCAGGCCTATTTAGCTGGTCATGTAAGAGCCTGGCAGATACATGAAAATTATTCACATAACCACTAGAAAATGAAGGCAATTTGTGCAATTCCGTGCACATCGGCAATTTTAAGCCCTACGATTACCAATTTTCCCCAGTTTGCAACAACAATTCACCATAGCCGACCGCAGTCACAATGTTCTGTCGATGTTGGGTACTTGTGTCTTAGAGACTGCAGCTCTGATGATAATTGCATTTTCGCCATCGAACTACAGACAGACGTTGCCATGGGATTCAGATGCAACGAACAACTGTAGACGGTGTCTTACGGTATATGAATGATAGTCATGGTGTTTCCAAATTTAGAGTGTTACGTAGGGGACTAAAGAGTAGCGAGGTCTCGCTAAGTTACAAATGTGATCTGCGTGAGGCGTTGTCTTACAGAGGTCTAGAACGAAAACCGACAGACCAGGAATCCCAAAATCCCGGTCTCGTATAAATTACCATAGTAGTCAAAACACCATGAATGCCGCAACAATAAATGGTTCTAAAACAGACAGCCTTCGTCTCAATATTGGCGTGTATCAGTGGCTCCCAACGTGGGCGATTTCAAGAAACAAGGGGGTGAAAATGTCCAGCGATATATATCTAATTTACACCGCTTATTCTGCATACGACATGGAAGTTAACTAAAAGAAGAGTTCAACTCGATGAAAAGTAGACACAGGAAACCCGTTTTCCGAGCATCTACTCGGAAAAATGAACTATTTATAGTCAATTAACCAGCGATCAGAGTTAGGTGAATAAATTTCCCGTTTACACGTCATCTTTTTCTGATCCATAAATGTGGGGTACAAATATTTGTGTCAAGCTTGATAAGGGGGCGATGAGTCGAAAACGGTTAGGAACCACTGGAGTATATGGTATTGATTCATCATCATTTTGTTAAATTTTTTATCAAATCAATACACCACAAAATCGTGATGTAAGGAAAAAAAAGGGGGGCGCCGAAATGACTTGGAGTAGTCTTTTAATCTGACACCCATCTTGGCCTGTAGAATGTAACTAAGAGACATGCACACTTGATTTAAGAAAGATAACATAATAGGAAGCGACAGAAATTAATGCTGCACGTGTCGGCATGTGAGGTCCATGAGTCAGATTGTGGTCCCCTAATCTTGATAGCTGACTGGTATTGATTCAGTAGAAATTGCTTGTAGTTCGATTTGAATGTGGACAGGACATGCTTATGATATGTACTACCCTTATAGAGAAGTAATGTCCTCTTATGCTGGAATTTTTACTTGAACGACATGTTGTATATAACTTGGTGCTTTATTTTATAGAATCAATAAAATTATATCACAACATATTTATTTGCATTCATTAGTATGTTCTGGACCACGAGGTAGGTTCGTTGAGATTAATCTGTATTCACTGACATGACATGTGCTGGAATAAAAGGTACTGAAGTCCCCACGTAATTTCTTCTGCCATCAAAATTTCAGAGGTTTAGTTCAATTTGTGTCCTGTCACACAGTAGTCTGCCTCTCGTCATCGAATTGAGTCGGAAAATAATATTGAAACGAACGTCGATTCGCCTCCAAACTAAATCGGTGCCGGTCGGATGTGTTCCCTGCTTGAATATGTTATGAACGATCATCTTGTCAGTCAAAATTTGAACAACCTCCAATTCGATCAATCATATTTTACATAACCTTGATTCTGTTTCTGCGTCAACTGCAAACATGCCCACAAATCGCAATTATATTATTTAATCACAACATTAGAATTCAAATATCATTGCAATGTATCGAAACATTTCAGCTCGTGTGCTGAAACACAAATTTGGCAAGTGAATTATAGAAATCAAACGTTTGATCCGCAGATAATAATCATCTTTAAAGCGTCTACTGGTATCTTCGTTCTCCACCCTAAATCTAGAACAGGTCTCTCGTTTTTTAGAGGATAAGATAATATAAGAATACGTCTGAAATAGATTCATTACGATAGAACTAAAGAATGGGGTGTTACATTCGTAGGCAGTGTGCTAATATTTATCTACCATATCGACTATCCTGAATTGCAAAGTTGTGTTAATTATCGGGTCTCAAGTTCTGTATAATAAGATTCCTATGGTAGCGAATATCAAAGGTTTCGCAAAAAATCACATGAGATATTGCATTAAATTCTGCATTGCAAAAGTATGCTTTTCCATTAAAATATTCACTCCACACCGACAGATAACCATTATGATGTTACCTCAAATCGACAGTTAAATACATATCAACAGAAGGAATAGAGTCCTAGCTAGGAACTGTATGTTGGATCCAAACTCAACAACAATCCCAAATTATCGGGAATCAACATTGGGCCTGGTTTTTGAGCAGGTATCTGATTCTGCAAATTAACATGAAAGCAGTTAGGAATTTGTCAAACCACCCATGTATCACAAGTTTGAAAGACAATACTGTGTGTGGAATATCGTGGATATTGTAAACTAATGCACAAGGCGCAAATCATTTTTATCACATCGTATTTCTGAGTGTTATCAGAAAAAAGACCATCCAAACTTTTAAATACAAGGTCAACTCCCTTCGCATTCTCACAAGATAACAATGCGACACAGTTAGGACGACATCCTAATGAAACAACACCGTTTAAGACCGATCCAAGTCTTAAAAATAATCACAGTGACAATCATCAAACGTGACTTGCTACTCTGAATTAGAAAAAAATGGACTACTACCTTTTCGAGCAGTTTGAACTTATACTCTATTACGGGGGAAACAAATCTGACAAAAAACACAATGAACGTCAGCTGATGGGGGCATGGTGTCAAAATGCATATTGTTCTCTGTGAGACAGGTCAGTTATTGATGCCGCATCAAATCGAATACATACATTGACCACATTGATTACTTGCTATTGCATCAGAATAGGGTCGTATTTGACAAATACGGGTTCAATGTATACGCGACTGATACGTAGACGGGAAATCACACTGTACAGAGAAAGTAGCCTCTCTATAGAGTTCAAAAATACAGCAGTTCATCAAATGCTACAGAATACATAAGTTACATAGAATATTCAATACCCGGAGCTCCCAAAGTGTAGATAAGGGGCATTCTAGCCCTAAATGTGGATTGTGGATGCTTATGTTCAAATACTGACAAATTTGATATTTGAAAACCTAAGAGGCATTTGCACTTACAGTTGTAGTGAAGCCCGGGCGTCAGTTCACACGTTGAACAGAATCAATCACATCAAATAATTTTGACACCACAAGTACAAATATGTACACAATTAAAGGCAGCTCATTTTTACACCATTCACCCGACACCGCATTCGTAACAAAGTCACTTTGAAAACGAGTTGAAATTGAAAAGTCAGGCTTCACGGAGAGAGAAAATAGATAATCCATCTACGGACAGATGCGCAACACGCGACTGGGGCTAGTAATCGGGATTGTTGCGAACAATCCGAGTTCATTGCTGTAAGGTAGTCATTGTATTGCAACACACTGATTTTTTGTAATGCAAATTTTCAACTTTTAAGGGCAATTTTGGGGTAGTTACAGTGCCCTGAATTGACAGTAGCTTTTGTTCGAGACCACTTTTAGTGAATTTCACACTCATTGAAGCTACAACATCACCATATTTGTTTACGAAGCTAGAATGTGCTAGCGTCTCTGGTTGCCTGGCCGCGCAGTAGGACTGATCAAAAATAACACCTTTTTCCAGATTCTGGGGATTCACTGATTAAATTGTTAGGTTGGCTAAAAACAACGCTGCACACCAAATTCCAACCCATAGAAGCGGAGAGCTTTTCATTAATCATTTCGGGATTACCCACCGTTCAGGCTATTTTAGAGAATTCAAAATTTTCAACTGCGCAACTTTGCTTCTACAGGCGGGAAGTGAGCAAAAACTGATGAGCATCATTCTTTTAGACAACTTGACAATTTCATGGGCTTGACAGTAAAATTCGAAAGAAAAATTTAATACATAGATAAATTCAAATATATAAATTCAAAATTTTCAAACTCCCGTGAGTTCACATCTACCAGTTGCTGACAAATTAATCAGCGATTCTCAGGAATCTGTAAAATAAGTTATTTNTGGACAACCCTACCGTGCAGTCATGTGTTGCGTGTTATCCGTAGACTAGTTATCTATGGAGCGATAGAGAACTCACGTATCAGAGAGAAGATCAGCAAACTTCAAAGTACCAGACAACACCGGTAATACGGAATGATACGTTATTTCATGGAAAAGCATACTGATAAAGGCTCGCAAGACAGCCAAGTTCCTTCACGATTGACAAAACTTGGAAACCTATCTACACAATTTCCATGCATGGGCGCCGACACAACTCAAACACCAGCCGCGGCATGCTTGCATATTTTAGTTCGCTTCGATTATCTGCGCGTGCAGAATATCATACGCTGTCTTCCGGTAACGTTTCGAACAAGTCAAACGAATCAACGTGTTGGACCAAGAGCGGCGTGGAAGCGCTCACGGGGGTTAGTTGTGACTGGCCGTCTTTCTTGGAAGGTAGGTAAGTATCGCTTTTCACCGACACGCGTTTGGCGTCAGTGCCAGCCGCATCGTTAGAGTTATTAGTGTTAGTATTATTTGAAGTTCCTGTCGGATAGAAAGCAGTTGTAAGAGGATTTCGCACACATATAGACCGCACGTCGGTAAAATCATTGCAAAGTCAGAGAGATGGGCGTTGGCATGCTGGTGATGAGTGTGGGAAGCACATAACTTTAACGCGAGCAATGAAATATGATTGATTTCATCGTAACTTCGAATAGTAAAGCCACCACATGATTGGTATTTCGTCTATCAGTCCTGATNCTTGGAAAATAGGGAACTGTTGGGACTGAGGAAAATTACGATATTATGAATGCGAGCCATTCTACATCACTCGAGCAGAGTTGAAAAAAGTGGGTGGAACATGATGGAACTCAAAACTGAACAGTGAACAATGAACATATTGACTTGGACTCGGTGGTGAATTGAAAATGACTCGACTCGAGTCAAAACGATAAATGCAAAATTGACTTGTGACTCGGAGCCTTGTGACTTGGTGACAACCCTGACTCGGGTACTCAAATCATTGAGTCCAGCTTCAGTTATCGGCATACATGACGATGAGGCGCCATTCTGATATTTATGGCTAGTGGATTCTGTATGAAAAATCACACGATCCCGCACGTACGACGCATTCCTCCGAGAGAAAATGCCATGCACAAGTGTCTCCTACCGGCGAGTGAGCGCGGTAGTACATGGATGATATTTTGAGTCGAGACATGATAAGAGAGAAGAATTTGTACATAGTAGTCAGTAATAAATTCTTTTCGGTGGAAAAATGAACAAAATCAATTTACTTTGACTTATAATCAGCCTAATAGCGGNGAGTAAGGACTNGTGATGTATGCCACAGATTTGCAGCTACAGCAACTAAATCAACTGAAATTGACTCGAAGTTGGAAATTTGAGGCGACTTGACTTCAGCCACTTTGAAAATTTCGACGTCTATAAAAATTTTTATAAGAAATATTGAGTTTTGAGTCGAAGGTAGCAACTTGATCCCAACACTGCTAGCTAGGCAGAAAAGATTAAAACCGCGGACATGTTTCAAACCAACGACATTCCATTACTGTCAGACTCATGATACTGATCAACTACTTGCTGCCTATTTATGATATGAGCTTGATGAGTAATTACAGCATAAATGACGAATTAAAATTAATTGGATCGTATGAGCACTATTTATCCAGTTTTATTGGAATTTGAGTAAATGCTACACCAAGGCAGAGTATGAAGACATGGGAGCATACCATACAAATGATCATATCAATGACAAATTTGTATTGTAAAGTTGTTTCGAAACCGCACGTTCAAGGTTAGTGAAACCATACCATTCTCTACCACAAAATATGGTACCATGCAAAAAAAACACACAAAAAACTAAATTTTTCAAACACACAGCTGTTACCCTTACTCCGCTGGTGAACGTGGGCAAATCGCTAACACGGTACCGATCAATTTAATACTTTCGAAAACAGTTCTTACAAATTTACAGCTACTCAGCAGGCCAGACGGACCAACAAATTACTTGGAAGTCACAGACCGCTAATGTCACAAAATGGCATGTTATATCAAGCCAAAAATTCTGTTCAGGAAAAGTGTATTTCTCTCCCTCAGTGATACCCATGCACGTCAGTTAACATCAGCACAATGGAAACTCCGCATGCTGTTTCAGTAACGCTACATTTACGAGCTCATTTCCAATCCGACCTACTTAATCTGTATTAGCCTTTAATAGGTTCTTATCTGGAATGAAAAATTACCTGTTCAGCGACGAATTAAATATAGGCGAAGAAAACAGGCAAATTTCGCAGCCTCAACAAGATAATAATTTGATAGCGCTCATGCATTTGATTGAAAAATCTCCATACACTTTCCAACCTATCAATGACACAATTCCGAAATTGAACAAACTGCATGAAAGATGTCATGTTAAGACCGACTGAAAAAAGCACACACCCACACAAATACACCCATGCAAATAAGTCTTGTCCCGATACAATTTCACCGGTTAAGTAGCGAGCATTTTGCTAGCTTACTAAATGCCGTAAGCGTAAAAGTCTTAACATGATTCAAGGGGTACAATACTGCAATTCGAATACTTGAAACCAACTTGATTACATTTCTGTTATTTTGGATACGATCAGTCAGGTTACTTATCATTGCGATGTTGCAAAAGTTATAATCTCGTACTTGCTTTAAAGCAGTGGTTCCCAACCTTTTTCGACCCATCGCCCCCTTTTCAAGGTCAACACCGATCATCGCCCCCCAAATTTTGTGCACCGATAATTGGGCATACAGACTGTAATCACCGGCGGGTTGACTG
>ATSW01000367.1:0-17769 GCA_000444245.1 Botryllus schlosseri
GTTATGCACTACTGTGAGTTGGTGAGTGTGTGCAGACTCGTCAAAAATTAGAGGGAGCATTGGGTCGGCTATTTCGGTGGCGAACAAGATGCATGGCAAATATGGCTCAATTCCAACGTGTAGAAGTCAAATCATTGAGATATAAAATTAGGGATTTGAAACTTCGCTGGTATATATATTAGGTACATTTTACAGCTAGCTATAGTATCCCGTTCACCAAAGAAATGTTTGAAGCTGGCCCAGAACGATANCGATGAGTTATACGATCTTCCAGGGCCGTCACACTCCAAACACCCAATTAGGGGAGCTCGACTGAACCCAAAATTACTTTGTTGGTCGTTTGTTGAAGTAGATTTTTGTCGTGCTTTGCGCGATTTTTTGTCCCTGTAGGTCTACATTTAAATATGATTAGTAAGATAAAAAGGTGCTTATAATAGAGAAATATGCAAATTGGTGGTGGCGATTACNACACATTGAAAAGGACTACGACNCTACTCTGTGGTAAGAGATGGGTCTCAAGAACATTTTCAAACCCGAAAATGGGCCACGNCCAAAAGATGGCTGAGAACCCCTGGTTTATTGGCTTCTATATGTTGGAATTAAGCCAAATTTGGCGCGCAGAGTTAAATCGACAATGTCGTCGAAGTAGATGGTAAAGTTTGACTTGGCTGTCACACTCCACCAAGTTCGTCGTGACTTCCTAAAGACGGTTCGGAATCCTTGGATGAATGTGACTTGACATGANCGTCCCGCATTACTCACAAACAAACACATATAATGACTATTGCTCTACTGCTAATCAATCAAAGTAATCAATTCATTTATGTTATAGGACGACGATAAAGGAGAAAACANGAGCAAGACTGTTATCGAGGAGGCAGAAGTATTGGCTGAAGTGATTGCACAGTTCTGTATCAAGGCCNAATTCTTGCTAACGTATTTTCTTCATCCATGTTTTTTTCGTGTTTTGTACTGATTTCATACAGAACAGAAAGCCATATACATTAGGGTTGTTCAAAAAAAACTTTTTTTTCCAAATCTCACTCGCCTAATGACTAAATCGTCAGGTTGTCCAAGAAAACGATGCACACCAAATTTGACTCAATTCCAACCAGTAACGGCCGTGCAATCTTGAATTGAAATTTTGTGGAATTATCAACGAAAAACTCAAATAGTTCCGCTTCTACTAGCCGAAATTGACTCAAATTTGTTTTGCATCGTCTTTGAAGACAGCTCAACAATTTCATGGGGTTGACAGAAAAATTTGAGAATTTTTATTTTTTTATTTTTGATAATAATTTTAAAATTTCAATTCAAGATTGCATGGCCGTTACTGGTTGGAATTGAGTCAAATTTGGTGTGCATCGTTTTCTTGGACAACCTGACGATTTAGTCACTAGGCGAGTGCGATTTGGAAAAAAAGTTTTTTTTTGAACAACCCTAATATACATGCTGATTTTTAAAATTGGCAATTAGTTTTCCTTCTGAACAAAAAGGCCTACTTCTTGCTAACGTATGTTATGTCAGGGACTATTATTTTACCTTCATTCTTCATCCATTTTTATTCCAATTTTTCGTCGAGGTCTAGTCAAATGCATTTTTTTGTATTTTGAACTGGTGCAATACAGAACAAAAAGCCATACATGATTTGTAAAACTGAGGATTCGTATTCGTTCATGTGTGAAGTGCAGCATATAGCAGGTTTAGCCAACCAGGGTTCAGGGTCACACAGGGTCGAATTGTACAAAAAATATCTTATAGGATATCGTTGAGGATGTTTATCAGGATATCTTTGAGGATCTCCATCAGGATGTCTTTGAGGATGTCTATCAGGATATCTTTGAGGATGTCCTACAGGACATCTTATATATATCCATTTCTGTCGACAAATGTATATATTTTGCACTTCATTGAAGGACATCTTTTGAACTCATGGAAGATGTTTAAAAAATATCTTTAATAAGTTTTGTGTTTGCTGGGTTGCTAAAGATGCATTAGTTTTTATGGCTGTTTGTATCAATTCATCCGGGAAAATCCCGCTTGGATACTTTTTCATGAATGGTTTAACAGGATCGGAACGAGCAAATTTGGTCAGAATTTGCATAAACAAGCTTAATGAAGCGGGTGCAACTGTTGCTTCATTGACATGTGACGGACCTTCATGTCACTTCGCAATGCTTTCTGCATTAGGGGCAAATATATCCTCCAGGAACATTGTGTCTAGTTTTACTAATCCGTATTTACCCGATCATCAAATCCAAGTAATTCTAGATCCTTGTCACATGCTCAAACTAATCAGAAACTGCCTAGCAGAATGGGGTACTTTGCAAGATGGTAGTGGGCACCAAATTTCTTGGAATTTCATCATTTTACTGCAAAAACTCCAGGCATCAGAAGGCCTGAGACTTGGCAATAAGCTGAAGAAGTGTCATGTGGAATGGCAGCAGCAAAAGATGAAAGTCAATTTGGCTGCTCAAACAATCAGCAGCAGTGTTGCTGATGCAATCGAATATTGTGATAAAAACCTCAAAATGAGATGCTTTCGGGGTAGTGCTGCTACCGTCAAGTTTTTGCGTAGTTTTGATCGCCTTTTCGACATACTCAATTCGAGAAACCCGTTTGCAAAAGGGTATAAATCTCCTTTAAAGGAATCAAACCAGCACTTATGGCGTCCATTCATGTATGAAATGATGGATGATATTGCCAAATTACAGGACCCCTCGGGAAAGCCTATTGTTGAATCTCGCAGGAAAACAGGATTCCTTGGATTTCTGGTTTGCATAAAGAGCACGCTGAGCCTTTTTGATCGCCTAGTGCAGTGGTTCCCAACCTTTTTCCACCCACGTACCATTTTGAGGTTTTATGCAGTGCTCGCGTACCACCTATAAAAGTTACTCGCGTTTCCGGCATTTATGACGTCATACTCACGTATCTGGCCTATGCGAGGTGTATTAACAAATTCTATGAAACTAGGCCAGGGATGTCAAACATAAGGCCCGTGGGCCGGATCCGGCCCGCCAGACGATTTTATCCGACCCGCATAGCAATTCTGAGTACATTGAAAAAAGATTATATTATCCATCACGTCCACATTAATAAACCAAATTGCAACGTCCGCGTTGACAGTTAAATATCTTGTGTTCATCACAACGCATACGCAGGGCTAACGCAGGGGTGGCCAACCTTTTTGCCATTCAAGGCCGCATTTCGACCACTCGTGAAACCTACGGCCATATTCCAGGGCATAGTCGTAATGAACGAGCTAGACGCCAAATACCCAGGTTAAAGTGTCTATTTCCATTTATGGTAAACTCCGGACTAATCTATTATAGGCTTACTATGCGCACCAAAATCGCGAGTGGTCACTGGTAATGTTAAGGAAGGAAGCGCTCATAGTCGCGCCAAGCGCGAAAAAAATTCAGATTCACCAATGAATTTGGTCATTGATATTAGTAGTTTTACGTCTTACCCTGAAACATTTATCCTTTCTCATCCCGTGTGATCAGATTCACTGGTATAGAGTTGATGTGGAGGGGTGTTTTCAAAAATTTAAAGCAAGTTATAAATTATGATGCATCTTCGGGTGGGCCAATTGGTATTAGTCACTTTGTAGCATGCTGTTATTTCTTGACCTCCCATCAAGATTGTTAGTATAGTGAGGAGCACACGATTCCGAGGTGATATTTCCATGTGATGCGCATCATTTTCACTGATGTCTGCATCTGTATTGTGGGGCTCTGATTACAAAGGGTGCTACTATATTAAAACCGAAAAACGTATAGTTGCATTGAATCGCGCGCAGCGCGAAGAAAATTTCAAGATTAAATAAAATCTTTCAAGAAATCGGGATTCAATTCGGAAATTCGAATTGCATGTCAACGGCCGCCAACACATACTAATTGAATTCCGTGTCTACGGCCGCACAAATTCCCTCTTACGGCCGCACGTTGGCCACCCCTGGACTAAAGCAAAGAACACTGAAATATGACTACTTGTATCGCCGGTAATGCCATTGTTTTAGCGGTTCTTAACTGTATTCAACCGGACATACATCGTATTCTCGACAATTTCATTGCTCGCAAATAATGGTGTTGCGACTCGCTAGAATGAAACCCCTACGGCCCGTGTATTATATATGCTTGATAATAAAGTATTCCAGCGAGAAGCAATGGCACGAGGCAACATTTTGGATTCCGTTGACTTGTCCGGCCCGCGAGCGATTTCAAGACTTCGATCCGACCCGCGATGCAATTTGAGTTTGACCACTCTGAGCTAGGCGTTATCAGCCAGGGTTGATGGGATGTATGGAATTGTTTTTTTCACCACCAGTCACAAGAAGAACAACACAATGAAATAAAAACACACAACAAAAGTCAATTAATTTATTTAATGCGATGGCTGCATTTGTTTATTTTCCACTATAGCTTGTCGATGCGTGACATACGTTTGCTTACAGCGCATCGAAAGTCATGTATGGGGGCAACAAGTCGGTTTCGTTTCTTCTACTTGGTAGTCATCAGGTATGAAAATCCTTTCTCGCATTCCCACGTATAAGGGAAAATTAGCAGCTGGGGAATAAGCGTGAGACAACGGCTTCAAAAAACTCTAAATCAAACTCACCTGAACTAATTACTCCCTTCGGTCGAAAAAAGCAGAATCTACTCGCGTACCACCTGGAAGACCTTCGCGTACCACTAGTGGTACGCGTACCACAGGTTGGGAACCACTGGCCTAGTGGCTACAAAAATGGTGAGGTACTTGCTGATGTACAAGTTCAGTCAAGATCATCTTGAGCTATTTTTTTGTGCTGTCCGTAAAGGAGGAGGCTTCAACAATAATCCTACTTGTCTGCAATTTACTGCTGCGTATAAAAGGTTATTGATGAAGTTGGGAATCCGTGCATCATCAGGAAATTGCGAAGAAAGAGACGCAACCGCCATGTTGGACCTCTTGGATGATTTCAGGATTCAAGAAAGTGGACTCTCTCTTTCTTCCGCGACCTTGATCAGAAAATACGACTTGGAAGCGAAACGACCTATGCAAGATGAGCATGACTACTCCGATGTTCCTAAAATAACAACTTTGTCTGAGTACAAAAGTCAAGCCATATCATATATTGCTGGCTATGTTGCCAAGTCAGCCTACTTTACAGGCCTACCGTGGCAGACTGCACATTATCTGCTCATTGTAAATCATAAACGGTCAAATGAAACAAATAGGTGGAGATGATGCTATGCTGAACGTACCGCCATATCCTAACTGAAGCAAAACTGTGAGGGCATTGGTTCTTATATCAAGAAGCGCATGCTGAAAAATTGTGATATATAGACAACTGTCAGAATGAAGCNACACGGTGTGTCACCAGTAGTGTACGCANAACTTCAGTGTTGCCAGCCAACAACTGCTGCTGTTGAACGTTCTTTCTCCATTCTTGGCAAACTACTTGGTAAGGANAAACACTTTCTACCCTAGAATGTAGCAAAGTGTCTTTCGTTGTACTATAACAAATATNAATTATATCCCCCATAATGCGTGATGTNACTACTGGAATTTTTCATAGGTCCAGATTTCGTTAAAATGAAGTTTTTCTTGTAAAAATTTGTCAGTTTCTAAGTCAAATAAATTTTTTCAGGCCAAATTACTTCATAAGAACAGACAGTTCCAACCAGAAATTAATATAAGTAGTACAATTCTAACATGTGGGGAAACACCTAATTTACATACATAAGGTCAAAATTAGGACAAAGTGTGGTCAAAATTAAGTATTTTACGGTCGAAATTGTGATTTTTAGGTCAAAATCTTCCATTTTTAGTTAAAAAAATCACTTAAGTCGTAACTAAACAGAAATGAACGCGGAAAGCGGTTTTCAAAGCACCTCGGAAAAATGACCTTATTTTTAGTCTATTCCCATATATATGTCCTCTTTTCGGATCCCTAAATATTGGGGGGGGGGCAAAAATTTGTGTTGCAGAGCCCTGCTCTCTCTCTCCTATCCGTTATGTAATATTAACACACCACGTGACTTCTATTCACGGTTGGTATAAAACCAAGTGCATATCGTATATTGGAGTCCTTGAGAATATGAGACATATGTGTAATACAAAACCTACTGTTTGATTTATCCGTACAACATATATCTGGAAAAGGCAAATGGTCGTCTGTTGAACTGCTAGTCAAGAACTCATTCGTCAGGACGTTCGTACCAGCTATACCGCCGCAGTTGAGTATATTTGTAAGTCGTTATCCGTAGTCAACGGACTCGCTGTATAACCTCATAGGCTATTGGAAGACAAACGTTCTATATGTTGCCCTCGAGACCGTGACTAACTTCTAACGAAACGACTCTTTTGCTACTGCATTACCGTATTTTAGCGTTCAAGCGCGAAGATACGGAATTCCACGAAGCACACCGGGATTCAAGATATCCCCTGTATTTCAACTTCTATACCAGTGCTCTTCAACCTTTTTCGTCGTGGTACACCCTTTTAACATTTTCTCAAAACTCGTACACCGCTGACCATATACACCGATAACGCAAAAAGAACGCATTTCGATTCCGTATACAATACGTCCGCATCCCAGTGGGGAGTCTCCATGGCCCATGGACGACAAATACTCATATGGAATTTGCTACTGAGAACTTAACACCGCGGAGAGCCCTTTCTGTGTTCTGTGCCATCACTTATTACTTGAGATATGCCTTGCGTAAATTTTCTTATTGTAGAAGCAAAGCATCCCAGCAGGTTTACATTATATAATATATGTTTCAAAATCGCGAGTATAAATGTCAAGAAAAGATGCTAGAATGACGTGTGTATCAGTCGCGCGGTGCGCGAAAATTTTAGCCCTTGAATGGGTTTCGTCGGAAATATTGGTAGTTTCACATATTACTCTCACGCCACGAAAGTGTGTCTCGGCTTTGGGTAATGAGGACGACTTTCGCTTGCACGCGCCCTCCCACTCTTCATTCTCTCCTGCTTACGTGTGTCCACTTCCAGGACTCTGCTGCCGACTTTGGAGCTCGGCTCACTCTTCTTCTACGCTCTTCAGGACGCTACGTTAACAGGGGGTCAGCGATGAGGAGCCCAGGTAAACCTCCGACGCATAGAAACATCGCAGAGCCGAGACTCGAACCAGCAACAATTGGTTGCATAATCACGGCCGTCAACACACGCTAATTCAAATATGTGTAGACGGTCGCAAAATTATGGTTTTGCGGCTGAATGTGGCCGTACGTCCACATGTTGAGCAGCCCTGGCCTATCCGAAATAAGGATGAATATTTGAGCAAGGCTGCAACGTATAGGAAATGCTAAATACGAATCAGGGCTCGAGGTTATACTAGACCACCATCTAACGCAGTATTTCGCAAACTCGACTCCCTGGCTGCGCAATCATGTATTCTGCGCTATTTATAAGCTTGCCGCAGGAAGCACCAATTCAAAATGTNTGAGCTGTAGCGATTGCTTCCTCGGGAATCATCAGACAGATATCTCAAGCTGAACACATGCCAACGCCACCCTATTTTACTCCAAAAGGAACTAATAAGTCCGTTACCAAAGGTTAAATGATGAGAAACATTTGCTTATGACATCACGCTGTACAATATTACACATCCAGTCCACCTGTTCTGAACCAGAAACTGGTGTATTTATTGTGATAGCTATATAGTCATCGTCTGATTAGTTCATCATAATGCGGATCTGGTACACCCCTGTACACCCTATACGAGTGGTACACCCTTCAAAATTATGGTACACCCTGGGGTGTACGAAACACCCGATTGTTCTATACGATTTCTGCCATACATTTCACCCCGAGAATATCCTCTCAAGATGCTTTAGTCCAGTGATTCCCAACCGCGGCCCCCAGCTAGCCCCCAAAAATATTAAGAAATCGAGTTATGACAAAAAAAATTATATTTATAAAATACACTTGCTTGGCTTGAAGTCTGGAGTTTTTAATTAGGATTGCAGGAAAGTCGTGAGTAGACTGATATCGTTACGTCGTTACGTGAGCTCGAACGGGGCTCAAAATTATTTCGTGAATTAACATAAATTATAGAGTATTTTGTTGAAGAAATCGTGTGCGTCTCTTAGTTTAGAAGCCTACGTTTGGGCGATTCTATATTTTACTGATATAGCAGACAGGAGGTCACGAAATAACATGTTACGGAATCATACTAATGGGCCCTACAGTTTCCAAGACACCTCACTCAGCTCGACCGGTAAATCTGATTACGTGAGCAGCGAGGACAAGAAATTGATGGCAATATCTGTTCAATTCCCGATCATATTGACCGATTTTGTCATGAATCATCGAAAATTTTCGCGCCTTGCGCTGGCTCAATTAACTGTACAGCTAGTTTCGTGGCAAAAGCAAACAAGGGGATAGGGGTAGGGTTATCACCCTATGGGAGCCCAAGACCCAAGTTTAATATTTTTTGGGGGGGCTGACGAAGTGCTGTTTTGTTCCTGCCAACGGGTATACGCCCGAAGACGTTTAATTATTATTGAGGGGCCCTACCTTTTAAAACTGATTACGTGAGCAAAGAGAGGATAAAAATGATGGCAATATATATGCAATTCCCGATCATATTGACCGATTCAATCATGAATTACAGAAAATTTTCGCGCGTCTAGGCGATAATACCTGACTCACTAAACCGCCCCGAAAGCAGCATAATTGGTAGTCCTATAGCTCACGACCGAAGCGTCCGCATAATTTGATAGGTCCGGTCTTTATCGAAAGCTAGTGTCTCACTGATTCCAAAAATACAAATTGAAATCTTTCCAGGGCAATAAGACTACTCCGAAATAGCCACCAAAGGTCGATTGTTCTGAACAATGAGAACGCAGCAACACAATGACCATAACAATGGCCAATGGCGTCAAGCGATCGATCAGTACAATCCCAATTTTCATATTTTGATGAATATTTTGGGTCCGTTTCATTGCCCTGGTATTCGTGCGGCCCCTACCATACTCTGACATTCTAAATTTAGCCCTGACACCGAAAAAGGTTGGGAACCACTGCTTTAGTCGCTTGTCGGCCAGCAGTTTAGCATTCATTTTAGTATAATTCTCGTGTTATATCTGCGCTTTTGTCAATATTGTCGTACAATTATTACGATATCATTATGGCAACCAACAGCGAATCAGATACAAGTGAATCTCAGAAAACAGTTCATACGTATGCCCTTAGAAATTGTAGGGATGAAGTTGCTAGTGGATCCGGCCTACCCGGTGATAATGTGGGCCAACATCAGGAAATGGAAAATGTCAGCCCTTCTGGCGAAATACATCGGTAACGTTTCCCACGACGCGAACGGTGAAACTTCTCGGGATGCGCGGCCATTCCGTCATTCGATTCGTACGAATTTGAGTGCTGAAGCGCGACCGCGTACACGTAGTACAGCCCTCGTTCACGTGAAAACCGCCATAATCGCTCATTTGGGTTGACGAAAAAATATCGCGACATGTGCATTGAAGAAGCTGGACGCGCTATTAGTTCATTTAAAGATGCAACTAATAAGAATCATTCGCTGACTATACCTATATGAAGTGTATGTCACTCTTGATGTTGTATGATTGCGAGTCAAGCTCACAGCAGAGAGTCACTAAATATTCACAAAGGGAAAGCTGGATATTTCCAGCAAACCTTTGTAACAAAGCAAGTAAAATTTTATAGATTGGCAAGGTGCATGTCCGTTCGGTGTTGATTTTTTTCATGCTGCCAGGGCCATCTATAGAATGCTGGTGCGAATATTTCGAGGTGGTTCCATTGCCCTGATGAAAGTTTAATGTATATTATCAGAATGGGCTCGACTGTAGCTTTCAGAAAAGATCAACTTTATTTAATTTGAGCGCTCGGGTCGTCATCTATGGCATTAGCAATTATGTTGCCGTTTCATGCTATGAAGCGACAACAAATCTGCCGCTATCGCATCACTCAACCGTGAATCACGTGTTGCGCATCTATCCGTAGGTTAGTTATCAATAGTATGTCTCCCACCGCATCAGCTTTCAAACTAGGCTTTTGGTTACGTAATAATTATTGTGCGTCGTAAGCTAAACAGGTTTTTGCCATTGCGTCTCAACTGCAACAGCAGCAGTCACACTGCCCTCGACGACCTATTGTAGGATTATTTGAGTTATTCCACGTCGGAAAAATTACCAATTATTCACGATTTCCATTCGCACTCATCCGGATTTTTCATTCGCACCACCTTCGTCATTCGCATTGCAATTTTTTTAATTCGCCCAAGTGCGAACCGTCACACAGGTTGAAAAGCACTATTCTATGTGGCATTTTACGATCAGCCATATTTTTATTAACGTGTACTAATCTCTCAAAGTGTTAACACCGTATCGGATACAGCTTCTCTGTATTGTTCTTTCACTAAACTACGGGCCTTATATAGGCGAGGGCGCCAGACCATGACATTTTTTAAAACTGGGTATTCGAGCGAACAAAAATGAGTATCGCATTTCCAGAGCAAAACGATCATTTGCATCCCATGATGGGGACGAATAACGCTTATGCTCTCGAACATTGATACCTCCTGTGATGCATCAATATGAATCTATCTCTCTGCACGTTCCGCATAGCTCAATTTGCACTTTGACAGTCCATGCGAACGTATTCAGACCGTTTTCACGACTACTTACTTACTTCAGTAGATTTTAAGCCAGGAAATTCTACTTCTACTTCAAGTATTCTTAGATCGCTTTCAAAAGAAGTACTCCTGCTTGTACTTAAGTAGATTTTTGTGTCGCTACTTCTACATCTACTTGAGTAGCTTTCTTGACTACTTTGACCACCTCTGGAAATAAATCTAATTCTAATCGCAATTACACGGTAACGGTAAAGTATAGGTTTAGGTCGTTTGGGTGCTTTATTCAGAGATATAGTCTGCCTTTGTTTTGGGGTGTGCGAAGATGTTGAACGTAATCAGCTTCCAAAATAGGCTGTGAGTAATAGGGATGGTGTGAACCAGTGACGTGCGGTCAAATGAGGCAAGTGAGGCAGTGCCTCGCCTTTCGTCAGGAAGAGTAAGTGAAAACTGTGAAAACCCTCGATGATCATAAATAACTAAATTTGAACGTTTTTTTCGCCCAACATCATCAATTTGCATGATTATCATTCCAAAATACAGCGCGAAAGGAGTGGTGAGGCACAGGTGAGGCACGGGCGTGTTTGATTCCATATCTGCCAACTTAGAGAACGGCGCACTTCTAGGTTTTTGTAAAGCACCACTTACATAGAACAGATGGCGAGGAGTAAGTAGCCTATAGATACCTTTGCATGTGAAGATGGCTAATGTTATGAGAAACAAGACGACTACTCAATCAGCTAACCTTAATCAATTCAAGGCATTTCAGTGACGCTTATAGCCTTGTTAGGTCTTGTGCATCACGACATGGAAATTATACAGATCAGTGCCATTGTCTTTTCTGTATCTTTCAGTATCGTTTACATTTGCATCTTTCTTTAAGCGCTTTGCAATCGTTCACTCTTCCCTCTTCATTTCACTGTCCTATGCATTCAACGTCGGGTCTCGGATGCCGACTGTGTACAGCGTGGCTTACTGTGTTTCTGGACTTTTTCAAGACACTGTCAGTACAGCGGGATCAGCGAAGCTAACCTTCTAGGTTTAAATATATTTTCGAAATGCGAATCTTAATCCAAGGAAATCGACATCCCTAATCAAAATCCTGAATCTGACTCTGGTTCTCAACAGTCCGAATGATATATTCAACCAAGTTTGTTGTTAGTGAGTGACATATTTAGTTTCGCTAATACAGTGTCCATTTCAATTTCGTAAAAAGGAGATTGGACGTGCAAAGGGCAATAGAGACTATAAAAATGAAATTAGGACCTTAAATATAATATTTTTGTTGTTTTTCCTTTAATCCTTATCGTTGAGCAATCTGTATTAAATAACTGAAAAAATTCAAGCATGCATGCACTATACGTATGCACCAATGTAGAATTGCAACGGCTAACAGAGCGCAGAGAAAACGCTCCCGCCTATCTGCGTCTCTTGGTTCTGTTGATGATTTACCTAAAAAACGGAAGATTTTGACCTAACAAATCAAAAGTTTGACATTTTGTCAGTTATGTGGTAGGAGAGGTGTTAGCTAAAAATTCAAAACCTCACTCGAAAGCGAAGAAAGTTGTTCTTCCGGCTTGCAATAGAATTGCAAAGTAAATGTTTGGGACCAAAGCTGATGTAGAATTGAAAACGATTCCCACGTAAAATGATACCATTCGTAAACGTATTTGTGAAACGTCCGCAGATATAGAAAATACAGTAAGTAAGTAAAAGCGGCAAAGCATGGCCTTCATGAGTAATCCGAAAAGGTAGAAGTATTTCATCAGCAGAGACCACCGCTGTTCGAATGTGGGTGCTTCCAAGTGTTCTGGAAGTTTGCATGTGCCGTAAGCCAAAAAAAGTTGAGAGCCACTTTGCCGCGACCTATTTTTCATTTTCAAAGTGTGCCGCTAGGTCAAAGAGGTTGAGAACCACTGGTCTATAGGAAAGGCAGCATTTGCATCACATGATGCGATCGAATGCATGTTGAAAATATATCTCGTGTATGGGATGTGTAGCAATATATACTCAGGTCTCTGCGCCGTCAAGTTATAGGTTTTGAGGGTCCATGAGAGCATTATGACCGGGACTCAAAATCTACTTACTTACTTAGGTTAAAAAGACAGCAATTTCTACTTCTACTTGAAGTAGCATTGGGCTGCTTCGAACAGCACTATTTCTATTCGTACTTAGTAGAATTCTGAAAACGAGAAATGCTGACCTGACAATTGAAAATTGTGACATTTTTGACTCTAAAAAAGTACCGACTAGTTGCTAGGCATTTTAGCATCGGTTGCAACCATGCATGTACGACACAGCCTAAAAAATTAAAAGAGACTGTGGGGGTGAGCGTCAACATAGATGTGCAGAGCCTGGAAGGATTGTTAAAAGAGGATTTGAAGATTTTCTGGCATCATTTACGTCACCTGATTTATTAAAAGAGAAGGGCTGATTACGATAATTGTGCGAGCAACTAAGTCGTTTTATATAGTATCAATTTAGCGATTGTACCTTAATGATATAAAATCGGAACCAACCGAAAGCTACCATGTACTGATTGCTAAAATGCCAACATATATAACTTTTTCCCGGGTCAATGATGAGAATCGGCTTTGTTCCGAACAATATTCCATCGGCAAAACAATCCACTAGAATTACATTGAGGATAATCACTCCATAGCTGGTATTGTTCACATCGACCTGGCCTGATATGTTGTACTCCTCTCACCTCAGCCGGTTGGCTGGTTGCGTCAGCATGGCGAGGCAATGTTTCACATCGGGGTGTGCGAAAACGTCTACCAATGCCCATTTATTCAAAATATACCTGGTAAACGTTTTGGCACTTCATCGATATAAACTACACGTTGTGAATTGTTCCCCATGAATTGCCTGTAAACCTTGAAATTAACAAGGAGTACTCGTCAAGATTGATAGCTGGAAGAATTGTACAAAATAGATGATTTATGTATCATGCGAGCGACATTTTATGGCATCTTATTCATTGAAAGGTTAGGAAATGAGTTTGTAACCTTCATCATTGAGTAGTGTGTTGTGTATATATAGTGTAGCTTACACTGTACGGTACGTATATGGTATTTTATGTATAACCTTAATTTTTCGCTATTTGCATCACGCTTTATGACCTGAGCATGAGCATCAACTTGCATTTGTATATACTGCTTCCTCAAATACACAGGTTATTTTCCAGCAATGTAACTCCACAATTCTCCAATACAAAATCTCTCTTGAATATGCTCATTGCTCATATATAGGCTATATTGCATATGCGGTAATACGGAAAATACTTGACGGCTCGACTATTTAACTTGATTTCAATTGCAGTTGAATAGCAAAGCTGTGACATAACAAATACCATTTTGTATTGTCTGATGCATAAATTTTTTACAGGACCGTTATTGACCAATTTGAAAATTGTAGTCCATTCTAACTTTCAAGGCGATATTGTTCGTGTTTTGAAACAGCCCCAAAGCAACCCATAACCGTGAGGAAATTGGAAAGAATTTAGGGATAAGTGCAAATCATTATCTTATGGGATTCTGGCACGGCGGGCATTCCATGAGAAGCAACCATGTCGTGTTCTACTCTGCTGCAGACATTGATATATTTCCAAAGATTGTAGTCCAAATCAGGGCTGTTGAGTCGGTAAATTTTACCACCGACTCCAACTCTGACTTCACACATTTTCAATGGACCGACTCCGACTCCCGAGTCTTTCAACGTACCGACTCCGATTCCGGCTCCGACTCCGACTCTACCGACTCCGACTCCGACTACACAGCCCTGGTCCAAATGAATAATACTTTGACGATTGGTGCCGGATTGGATTGGATTAGATCAGTGGTTCCCAACCTTTTTGTCTTCATTCCCCACTTCAGATTTATTCCGAGACTTCATTCCCCACCAGGACCGTAACAGCACTTTGTAATTCCCACCAAAAATACGTTGGTCTTGGGCCCCCAGAACCACCTCAGCCCCGCTGAACCTGTAGCCTACGCTTTTTCCCTGCAACTTATCAGCTACATTGGGTCTAATGTTTAGTGCGTCACCCTATTTCGACTGAATTCGCGAAGCGCGAAAAATTTATATAATTCGTGTTTGAATCAGCCAATGTGATCGGGAATCGCATAGATTTTGCTCTCAATTTTTTATCCCCGCTCTGCTCACGTAATCAGATTTGCCGGTACAGCTGAGTGAGGTGTGTTGTAAAAGGTAAGACCCCTAAATATAAGAAATGAACATCTTCGGGCGGACCCGTTGGTATATTGACTTCGTTACATTGTGCTATTTCGTGACCACCTATATCTGCTATGTCAAAAGATATGGAAATCACCAAAACTAAAAGGCACACACGATTTCAAATTGGTATTGCTTTACTGGTAAATAATATTTCCCTGCGGGATGGCATTTGTCGTGTGGGGTTCAGATCACCAGGACAGGAATATTCGGCGCCAGTAATTTATCCAATTAAACATATATGTATATTGTAGCCTATATACATCGATGTTTTGGGTCACGACAAGGGCATTCCTTCTCGGCCAAGGTCTTCTCGCTGCTGATCGTTCTGGCACACTTCTCGGAGTTGCATGTTACATGGCCTATAACTTCATATGCCTTGGTGCGTCGTGGCGAAGTCACCATTCCTATAAACTTTACGTATTTTCGTGGGGAAAGGTATACCCAATAGTCAGATATTCGGCAATATTAAATCGCGGGGGAGTTTGGGGTGCTGCAGTTACGGTCCTGTTCCCCACTACCCAGCACTTTTGTCATCACAGAGCAGCTATTTGCTGGTTTGACTACACAAGACACGCAACCATGACAGTACGCAAGACAATCGTCAATAACTGCAACATAAAACATATGGTGAACTGATACCAGTAACGCTCAATATTTCGCGAAAGCGTTATTTCGCGTCAAACTAGTCGTTCCGGATGCGTTTGCGACGCCATCATTGGCCATCCAGAGTTAAAAATGAGGTTTTGTGAACAATACGCAATATAATTTTCGATACATATATTCCAGAGCAGTTAACTGGTAACGGTAATTGTGCAATGCACAGTGCATGAGTCTCCGCGAATATGTAGATTCTCTGCATAATTTTGAACAAATACGTCTATTCCCCACCAGAAACGATTGAATTCCCCACCAGTGGGGAATTCCCCACCGTTTGGGAACCACTGGATTAGATGGAAGCTACAATGCAATCTGTGGATAATTTTGTTTGCCTTGTGAATACGACAACCACGTTCAGCTACAACTGCCATTTTACGCCATATTGCATTACATATAATATTGCTTCACTTGTACTATAGCTGGAAAAAGATTTGCCGCTACTGCAAAACTGGTATGGAGATATTCTTATGCCGCAGAAACAGCAACGCCCAAAGCAACGAAATTCGTGAACAGGGAAGCTTATCAAGGCGACAAGAAAACAACAGCAATGATAAATTTGATACGGACATTTTTGCCAATCCGTTGCGGACCAGATATGTCGTCTGATAACCTGCTAGAGTTGTAACCTGAGTCCCACGTAATGTGTGCCTGGGTAGATATACTTAGCTCTTTTCGTAGTAGACGCACGTCCCTGCGTTAGTCCGTGATCTGACAACTTCAACGTGAATGCAACGACAGTATTGCCTCAGATAGATATATTGGTCGAATATGCATGGAGATGGAATATACAGTAGGATATCGCANATGAGTCTNGNTTNTAATTNAAATGCACGAGCTGATAAATGGTAAGTCACGTGGTAGCGAGAAGAAAGATATAAGTCACGTGATATACAGATATGGGCGATGTACCATAANGATGNTGTATCTTACAAAGTGTATGAACCGTGAGAGNGNGCCNGGGCGTCCTACATCGCNTCGAGCAGACTACCTCATTATTACCTAGAGATTGGGTCTAGATCTGTTATTGGAATCATTTTTAGCCAGATCAGGAAATCTGGCCGTACCTGCGATATGGTAATTTTCCAAGAATAATTGATTTATAAAGAGGCTAGAAACAGACTAGTGTTCAAATTAGAGGTCGACCGATTATCGACATGGCCGATTATCGAGGCCGATATTTAAAGCTTTCCCGATTATCGATATCGGCCTATGAAGGCCGATATCGCGGCCGATATTTTACATTTAAAAAATTTTTCAAAAATATTAGAAATTTAATGCTCCGTGCTCCGTGTCCGTAAAGATATCGACGACGCAAAGGGCGATATGACAGATTTACCCTTGCAGGACGAGTTTAACTGGGTGAGCAACTGAGCATGCAGAGAAACTATGCTTCCTGCATTACAATCTACCTTTTCTGGACTGATCTGCATCATGTTTTGCTTTTTGGGTTATCCCAAATTTCAACGAATGTGCACAATTAAGCAATAATTCTTTTCAATTTCATTGTTCTCGTTTGTTGTTCAGCTTTCTGTGGCATGATCAAGTGCCATCTCGCCTAATATATAATATTTTTGGTGAAATTGTTCTCTGCTCTTTCCATATTAATATCGGTCTTTCCATATTAATATCGTCCTATGATATCGGTTATCGGCCTTGTGAGTGTGTCGATATATCGGTATCGGTATCGGCCTGTAAATATCAATATCGGTCGACCACTAGATGCCATGTTGCTCGATGCTTCAATGCCCTCCGATGCTCAACGTCATGTAAAATCGCTTCTCTACCATCCAACTGCAGTGCTGTTATTGTCATCAAGAGAGAATAGGAACACTCGAAAAAAAACATTTGAGAATATATATTTTTGTTACGGGACAAACGCAGAGCTCACTGGAGTGTCCAATCAATGTATATATATCATTGGGCTGCAGCATTGCTTCGCAAACGCGCGTTTTCCAGGTACTATAAAATATATCCTCACCGCAAAATCAATTTGAGCCTACAGGCTTCGAGACGTGCGTCGATCATCACACCGAGCGAGATAGTGTAATGGTGATGCGTCCGACTTCTTGATCGGTAGGTCGCTGGTTCAATCCCCGGCCGGGTCAGACCAAAGACTCAAAAACTGGTATCCGCGGCTATCCTGCTAGGCGCTCGGCAATCATGGATAGCATGGAGGAGAAAAAAACAGGGGTGCAGAGTGCAGACTAGTATAAAGGCCGTATCGCATCTCCGTCGTCAAAGCATCTCGATGGTGCAGG
>ATSW01000372.1:0-16721 GCA_000444245.1 Botryllus schlosseri
CGAGTCATTTCCGTATTTTGAGAAAATGACTCGAGTCAAGTCGAGTCATCTGAAAAACGTGACTCGAGTCATTACAACCCTGTATACATCATGCTATTTAGAGGTTTAGAGGTTCTTCGGGCCCCCTGAAAGTGCTTCGTGGACCCCCGGTTGATAACCACTGCATTGTGTTGACCATGGCTATCTAATTGCTAGTAAAGGGCATGGTGGGCGAGGTGGATTCAGTTTCATCGGCCTGTTGTAGTTTGTGAGCACGCTATATGTAGGCTATTGTCAAAGTCATTTTAGCGAAAAATGGTGATATTGAAAACGACGGAATAGATCTTTGCGGAAACGATCAAGATATTTAAGATATAGTATTTCAAGCATTTAGAAATACAATATTGATATATATTTTCCGAAATCTGAAACCAGGTCGCGCGCCGCAAAAACACACCTGGCGGCGTGTTGGNGACCCCTGGTCTAATGTAATGCGGTGTATCGTATAGTGGTACGCTCTTTAAAAATTAANTCACACTTTCGGGTGTACGATACATCCGGATGAAGAGAACTTTTCTAGTCTACGAGTTTACTCTGNAGACAATCTNGTAATTACTTGGTACGAGATACTATAATCTACCGCCTTCGAGACAGTTTTATGGCGTAACAATGGTCTATTATACGGTGTTTNGATATANTAGAAATACCACACTATTTCCNAACAGTGCCAACACTGCTGTTTGGAACTCGACNGGAAACAGCGGGCNGCATTCTCTTGATAACTAATTATCATGTCGCGGGCCGNACGATTTCGCTTGGCGGGCCGGATCCGGCCCNCGGGCCGNAGGTTGCCGACCCTTGNTNTAGAGGGTATNNNNTATNNCAGNTTAAATTCGTAGAAGCAATTTACGGGATAACCAGTATTTCATATTTACTTTTGGATTTGTAAATGCAATTTACTGGATAATCAGTATTCTGGATTTACTTTTGCATTCGTAAAAGCGATTTACTGGATAATCATTAGCTACAACATTGCTATTGCACTTACAATTCGATCATTTTACACGCTCACGGTCTTATGGACATATATATGTGATTTTCGTCATTACATCATGTCTCAATCATCAAGCAAATTACGACATCGATGGCCGTGCTGAATGCTAATCGGTGAATGGTATCCGAACATTTGGGCATTGCAGATACCATCGTTTATATCGCTTTATAAATAGTATGCTTTGAGACATCAAGGTCTAGCAATAGTAGCATGCCAAGCGAATTTGGTATGTTATGTAGTTTTGCTGCAGGTATGATCTTTTGTGTAATTATCTGTTGGACCAGTTCTGCCACCATTGTAGACTCCTTGACGCATGTATGATGCAAACTATATATCGAAACACTGGAGCTGGTGTATAGCCGCCATGCTCCTTTGCCATTGCGACGAGAGGAGTATACGTCCTTTACCTTTTTCCTGCGAATGGCCATATGAATTGTTTGATCATGAATTCGTAGCTGCTCGAGCGAACAGTAAATTGTGACGTCATACATGTCCGAGACATAGCGGCGCCAGACGTCAGACATATCTGAGCCTGAGCACGTGCGGCTGAATGTTCCGAGATAGATATTATATCGACGCGATGTTTTCGTATTGGATAATAACAAGATGCGTTGCTGTAAGATATTGAGGGTTTCGAAGCCACAGCTCAACTTTAGCTTCAGAATATTGCAGGTGTTGATAGCAGATATTGTAGGTATAGCAGTATCCGAGCTGTTTCTGAAGACCTATGTATTTTCGTTACAGTTTAATGATGAACAGAAGCTATGGCTTATAAGAATGTATTACATTTTCTGACATTGAACTACACGAAAATGGAAGCGTTATGGCATTATGAATCATGACGTCGAATGCTTATGTGATAGAAAGGGATCATTTTGCCTCTCGCTTCTTGCACGGTGCCGTGCGAAATGCCTTGGACGTGCGATGCAAAGGAATATTGCCAGAAAAGTTTGCAAGCACGCTGGAAAAGACGATTCAGGTACGAAGTCCTAGGCCAGGGGTATCAAACTCAACTTGCGTCGCTGGCCGGATTCAAACTTTCAAACCGCTCGCGGGCCGGATCAGTCAAATCATTTCCATATGTTACGGTACATCAAAACGCCCGCCCTTACTTTTTGCTTGAATAGTTTATTATCAATCCTGTATACATTTTGGTATATTACAGAGCATTCACGATCATATCATATGGATATATTCTAGCTGCACCTTTACTCGCAAATAACGGAATTATGGCCAAAATTCAAAGATTGATCGTTTGAATTCAACTGCTAAAACACTGACTCTAACGACGGAATAAGCTGACATATTTGTATGCTCCCTTTGTTTTATTCGTAATCTGTCGTTAACTCATCGTATGTGCTTTGAGGAACACAAGTGATTTAATTGTAAACGCAGACGTTAGAATTTGGCTCATTATTAATCGTCATTCGGGTTTCTCTGTCTATCTGCGGCCTTTGAGTAGAAGTGATACAGCAGTGCGACCAAATACATTTGAATTGTATTTTTCGTAACTATTATATTCTCCATGCGACCTGCATATAACAGTTTATTTTTCACTTCACGAATAACTACTTTTTGGCTCATTTTTTCATAAAAAATATGAACTCAGTGTGCACTTTTTGAAGTTTTGGGAATTGGATGTCAGTATCACCAACTTGTTCGTGATGATGACTAGAGTAAAACCATAACGCCACTGTCGGATAATTATATTACGGCCTATGATCTTGACATTTGTGGCCTTGCGGGAAGTATTTCTTACAATAACATCTCAACATTTGTTAGAAAATGTGCTGGGTAATACAGGGTTTTTTCAAACTTGTCGGAATTGGTTCGCAGGCCGCATGCGGCCTGCGGGCCTTATGTTCGACACCGCTATCCTAGGCCACCATTATTCGAGAAATTGACAAGAATATGAAAAGTCGCAGTATGTCAGACTATAGCGTCTCAAAGTTTCCAAATTGTAACTGTGTTGATGACTGCATAATCTTTGTTCAGATTATAGAAGAACCTACAAAAGAGCATGGCCCAAAGTACAATCCTTCAATTGCTGCTGAAGTTTTGATGAAGCCCTCTTCATTCAGGCAGTTGCTGACTGATGGATGATCTTCACAAGAAAGACTGGATTTTCGTCATTATCCACACTTACTTTTTTTTACGTGTTCCCGCAACAAATAAACCTGATTCAAATTTACTGGTCTCAGGAACGTAAAACTGCTGCAAGGGACCAGACGAGTATATTGATGTTACAACAGACTTCTGTTACCTTTAGTTACGGAAATTTTCCCTAAAACTTCCTACGGTCAGCATATGTAAAATCATATTACGGGGAGAGTTATTTCGAATTTACTGGTCTCATCAGCGTAAAACTGCTGCACTGGACCAGACCAGTAACTTGGTATTACAGCCGTTTTCCGTTACTTCAGGTAACGGGAATTTTCCGTAAAAATTTTAACAGTCAGTCTTTGTAAAAATTAATTACGGTCAATATTATTTACGGGAAAATATTTTTCTAGTTTACCGGTCTCAGAGTCGTAAAACTGCTGCCAGGACCAGACCAGTAATTTGGCATAGAATATTTTTAACAGTGCAGAAGGGATTATTGATTACAAACCAAAACACAGACAGTTGACACCTTGTTATATGACGGGTAACATGCAACAATGTTTGCCAAGGATCCAAGTGAATAAAAATCAGCCATCTGCACTGCAATTGGCAATTGGAGAGTAGACCATACTACAAGGCCAACCATATTATCACATTTAGTTAGTAAAACACATTACCAAATGTAGGCCTACCATGCTTGCCACTGTAATGATATATAACTGGATAAAATGGTATGATTGGCCATGAGCTATCTTAACCTCACCCAAGGGAAATGAGCTTCATTTACAGTTTACACTGCTTCAAGTTAACAGTGTTATTGATGATGGATCTTCGTGTGGGCAAAATAAAATTCCTTCTTGAGGAGCACACGATTTCAAGTTGCTATTTCGATATGGAATTTCAACTCTTTCACTAAAACCCTTCTCGACCAAACAAGTTGTTGGATTTTGTCCAAAGTGCCTGGATGGTCAGGTCTTAAGAACTTTCCTGCACACCTATCAAAAATACAGAGTATTTTCCGCGAGTGAAAAATGCTTGCTGGGAGAAATCGTTTTTGACAGATGACTCAAATATTACGGAGGCTCCAGTTTGTAAAAAGGATGCAGAATCCACATGTTAGTGGTAGGGCTTTTGTCCGATGTCTTGGAAAATAAGCTCCAGAACGATCAAGGAGAAGAGGCACATTAGAGCTTGCTACCTCATGATGCGTTGCTCCAACTTGTGTTCTTTTTTTTTCGGTTTCCAATTTTACGTCTCGCGAGTAAATGAGAAGAGCAAAGACAGTCACGATAACGTGTGCTCGGCTCTTTAGCTCAATCTAACATGAAAGCTCATAACAGTTCAATAACCTTCAATAACCAATAACTATAGGGTTACCATACGTCCTCCCTCATCAGGTTTTAAAAATGTCCTCCGAAGAAGCCTAAATGTCCTCCTTTTTTGGCATTTTGTCCTCCTTTACAGCTTTTAGAGCTAAGATAGTGGATAGATTCGAGTGAAAATGGCCACAAATGACGCTAAACAGGAAATTCGTGGTCCGAACGTAAGTGATGACCATTTTTTAGTCAACCAACGGAAAATGTGAAAGAAAAACTATATTTGGGCAGTTGAGCCGGAAAGATGAGCTTTTTTTCGTCAACCAACCACAATTTCGTGGTAAATTTACGATTTTTTCCGGATTTTACTCCAGTATTATAAGTCTGAAAATTTCTAAAAAGTGTCATCCTTTCCCGATTCCAAAATATGGTAACCCTACGTCTCTACCAATATCCAGCTTCTTAGTTTTAGTTGCATCTCGCGAATAGAGCCTCACACACGGAAAATAATGCTTTTTTAATATTACAGCAGTATGCTACGATTTTACGGATATGTATGACACACAGAAAGTTCTGAAAGAGAACGACAGAAGTCACACTGATTTGTAATAAATATTGCTATATAGTGTTTTCGTTATGTGTGAAAATAATATTCTTATGGTTTTTTCTTTTAACACTATGCTGATACACAACACAGTTCATTTTGTGCGCCAGCAATCCATATAGTGATGTAATAGATGTGTAGTGGGTAGATTTTTACTTTTATGACTCAGCAAAATATTTGGGGTTCCGCGAAGGCTTGCAGAATAGCACAAGCGTTACTCGGGTTAGTATACGGGTTAAGAAACACTGTTCTATAACAATGAATTAGCAGCGTGTTCAGCACACACTGTACAGTGAATAAGATGTGTAATGTGTCCGATTTATATTTTTTCTGCTCAACGAAAATTTGGGGTATACCGAAGGATTGTAGACTAGCGTAGGCCTATAATGTTTCGCCTGTTTATTTCAGGTTAAGAACCACTGCGACAAGCATATACGTCACAGGAAGGGGAGTCCAGTGTAGACTAGGGTTACCATATTTTTGCGGAGCAAGTTCTGGTCACTCTTTAGCGCCTACTAGCAGATTGTAAAATGAGGTATGACACATTGTCTGTCAATGTGACGTCACACTAGCAAAGCTTTGCCCATCGACGACATATGGTTACGATCCGGATCAGGAGCAGCTATAATGTTATGTCGGTGCATTTATGTGGCTGTGTGTTGTAACCAGGAGTCAGGACAACCACAACCAAACAAATTTTTTCAGCCCCCTCCCGCCCAAATAAACACTGATCTCGATGCAACTTCTGGGCCCTTACATCTAGTCTCTATATGCATCTGGTCGTTAGATTTTGTGAATGAAATCAGTCTATAATATTGCTTCTTCCATGTATAACTATGAAATTTTGATCCTTTCTCCGTCCACATGATTATAATTAGCGGTAGAGCTAGTGAAGGATGATGACTTCGACAATACACTGAATGGAATTATATATCATAAAGTCATGTCATGTCACACGGATAAGATTATGTATGAGCCCATAAGCAGATCCTCATCAGCAGGTTGCACGTCCGACGGTTTTCAGCATTTCATGGTCGCGACTCCATTTCTTATTTGAACAGTGAAATTCCGGACATGTCCGGGAAATTCCGCTCGTATGGCAACCCTAGTATAGACTTGCTTTCGCGATAAAGACAAACGTTGCTTGTGAAAGCATAAGTCTTGCGTAATCAACTGTGAAGACATCTTCCTCGAGCTTCACGTTTCGCAGCAAAGGCACTTATTTTCGGATCGGTTCATTTATGTAACAGTTGCCGAATCAAGTACAGTATTTGCAAGCAGGACCATATAAATATGAGGTATTGAACGAATTCCGCATATGAGAATCACTTATTTCCGGGGTGGATGCAACATAGCCTATGAGACGCGATATGATCGCTAATAACACTAAAGAGTAAATAATGTGGAAGGCAATCTGCCACTACATCACTAACAGACAGCAGAAGACATAGTGAAAAACTAACGTTTTTTTATCAAATGGGTTATGAGATAGTGCCCAAGTCAATTAGTGTTATTGTGATCAAAGGGTATGCAGTTTAACGCAGTATTCGGTTTAAATTAATAGTGAGGGTTTAATTCGGACGTGTTGTTGCTGTATTCATTTCATCATTGCGAACGTAGCCCAAAGTAAGCCAGTCATTATTAGAAGCACTAGCGACTGTAGTCACTGAGTATGACCCGATTAAAGACCTTACACGCCAAATACCAATACACACTTCTGTCTGCATCAAGGGTTCCCAAACTAGGGGTCGCGAACCTAATGAGATCGTTTGCCTATTCTCCGGGGTCGCGGAGACGAAAATAATTAAATACCAATTGCTATATTAAGAATGCCATTTAAGCGGATGCGATGGGCGGCTCATTTCTGAATATTTTAGTTCATCTTTCAAAATAACGGAAACACGACATCTAAGGAATACGTCATTTTAAAGCGCCGCCTAATATAACTATAGGTATATTATTACTTAACGTTGGTGTCTGGCCATCACTATGAAGTATGAAGTTTTAGGTGTCGGGGCATAATAAAAATCAACCTTCCAGAAAACTACAAGCGACCGGTAGGGATATGTGTTAATACGTGTACATTGTATACACAGACACACGTTCGGCACGGGCGAATAACTTTTAGATCGTTATCTGTATTTTGCGTGACGCATTATTTCACGCAGCGGTATCTGACTAACTGACTATACGTCTATTGGATAAAGATAGAAATCGATTTTAAAGACCTGCATACGTTGCTATAGTCTTGACCGAATTTATATTGCTATTACTGCGCATATAGTCGCCAGCTTCACACATAGGCCGTGAGTAGGCCTGGGTGAAGGTGCTTACAATTGTTTAGTAACCAGCACGCCAAATTGAGAGGTCGGTTCACGCAACATTTTGAAATCAAAATTTGGGACCGCGACCATAAAACGTTAGGAACCGCTGCTCTTCGCAGTACCATTCCGTATACGTCGATGAACCTTGGACTTTCCAATACATGCCATGTCTCCATCCATCTGAGTCCTATACTGATGTTCCAGGGTCTCACCATGGATTGCATTGGTGTACCTCGTATATACCGTCCAAGGAATCAAACGTCTACGGAATTCTCATGGGTACTTCAAGTCGCCAAATTTCTCCGAGCCTTACCGCAACGGCGTAACCAAGAAATGGATTATTCAAGTCAGAAAGGGATATAGGATCAAGTTCAAATTCACCGCTTTCGACCTCGAAGACTCCTACGACGAAAGACCCTGCGTATACGATTACCTTTTGGTGAGAGTCCAATGCTTGATCGGTCATAGGTGTAAACTTGCAACTGCAAGTGCGCGTAAAGAACGAAGAACTTGATAGTATAGCGAAATTTGACGTTGTCGATTCATTCAGCATTTACCCGTGTTCATTCGATTGCCTAGAGCTGGGATAAGTTCCGATGCTCTTGGTATTTTTAATGTTTCCTGTACAGTGCGGTATGCGGGCTGTCTAGCCTGGCTCAGGAGCCGAACTCGGTTAGCCTACGTATTCTGCCTACTTCGCCAATCGCTTAATACCAGACTAGACTTGCTACGAAAAAGGTGCATGTGGTGTCAATGGAATGTATAGAAAGGGTATTGACGAAATTACTTGTAGGGTAACGAGGGATCTTGCGGCGCAAGACCCGAATTTTTGGGTGATTGAATGTGATCCACGATTTTAGGACAACGTTGTCCAATACGGTACCCAACATAGCCTAACTGGTTGCAAAGAAATGGGCACGCCCGTCACGTCACATTCATATCACCCTAAAAACCTAACGCGTTGTTTTGTGTTGATTTGTGTTGTTTTATTAAGATACCGTGAGCGATGCAAAACTATCTAGGAGGCCGTTGCGTATTTCTTTCCAAGTTTCGGACTAAAATCGTGAGAAAGTTGCACTTCATTTCGACAAAAGTTGCACGGAATAAGAAGGCTAACGGAGAGAGTAACATCTCCCATGCTAACGACCCTAAAAGCTGACTGGTACATTTCAATTTGGCGAAAGGTTCGAAGTTCAAAGACTAGTGTGAGTGAAAATGTCTAGCGGGCCGCACAAAAATGTAAGACGGATCGCAGATTAGACATCCCTGCATTAGGCTCTCCTCTTAACAGATATGAAGGTTATCGCTACTTACTTTCGAAATAACGAATGCCCTTTTATAGACTCACAGTTAAAATAACTAAGCCATTGTGGCACGCGAGATGATTTTTCATGGCGCGTCAAATGATTTGACGCACACAACATGTTTTGCAAAAAGTGAAACAAAAGTTCAAAGCTCGTTAGCGACCCAAAATTATCTCGTAAATCAATTTAAAATAGAGTCTTTGGGGCATATTTTATTTATCTGGGAAAATTTTTCCAATTATGAAAAAACGGCTACCTATCGTATGAATTCGACTGGATGCTTTAGTGCAACCTGCGAGAGCCCGACTAGTGTATTAACCGGCATTTCGGCGCTGTTCATTTTCGTATACTTGGAGACGCGACCTAGGCATAACGTTTCGGCAACATGCGACTCCGTGCGGTTTGCGCGCTTCCAAAATGACTGGCGGCGATAAAACCTAGAATGAAATAACCGCCGCATGTTGCCAGCTACAGTTCAGCAGTTTGTGGAATTCCTGGCTTGAAACGCTATGTAGCCTACAGTAAAATTTAAAATGTGCGGCACCCCAGTTCGTAATATTTTGACATTTTGGCGCGGTGCATGCGGAAGGTTGCCGACATCTGATAAGCTATTTCAACAAAACTTGACCTTGAAAGACCAGACACAACAAATTTCCGTTTGTGCGGGTTTGACAAAAAAACAAGTCATACTTCCCTTCTAATTTAGTTCGGGGACTGTTGTCATTGTTGAACTTCTAGTTTGCATCACATAGCTCTTTGTTATGCAAATCAAAGTGAAGAGAACCAGATACTACTACGTATACTTTTATAGCATGTTTTTCAAATCACTCCTTTACATTTTGAGCAATACTTGATAAAAGTTGCAGCAAAAAGTTGCATGAAAAATAGGAACAATTTGCAATATAAAACTCCCTCAAACAGCTTATAACATCATTCTATACAGAAATTCTGAGTATTTAGGAAGCCGTTAGAAAAGTTGCCAAAGCTGCAAAAATTTGCGCTGGGGATGACCTTTGTTTTTATATTCATTATCTTACAAATTTCACGATTATAGGTTACTCAAAGTTTCTGGCTGTACTTCGTTTTTGATCAGTGTTGATGGCAACCCTGGTTCGATGCATACATATTGCACAATACACTGACGAATGTTCACACCAAACGTATTTGTGAAAGATTACTGAAGGCGGAGAAGAGCTGAAGAGATTTTGTGGAAACCCTTCACTGCACAACTATCCCAGCACTCCTCGCATCAATAGGTGGTACTACTCTCAAAACAACTCCATCGCTGTTCGATTCGTAACTGACTACTCAAACGGAGATATCGAGCCGATTGGATTTTACGCTCATTATGTTGAAATCGGTATGAAGACCCACCATGCGTTTATCGATATCTTTATGTGCGAATGGTCAATTGATCATATGAACTGCCTTACTACGTTACATTCACTGTATTCTATGAATTCGAAATTTGACTTTGTGAGCTCACAGTTCCGAATTTACAGAAATGGATGTTTTGAAATATGGAACCATGAAATTGGTACATTGCCCTTCTAAAAACCATATATGGTTCCCTGTAGTTGTCAAACAACTGGAGACAAATGTGTTGCTGGTAATTCCCTTGCTATCAAATTATTTCATAAACCCAAATACTGTGATACAGTCTTACAGATTTCCTAGTTAGCGTATCGCTAGCAAGTTGAGGAAGACATCACTAATGCCTGACTAGTGATTATACCTTTTTCATTCTTTCAGACATTGATGAGTGCGCCATACTGGATTACAAGCAACAGACGTTACTTCGGGATTGGGACGAGCTGATAACGTGCAACCACTTCTGCATCAACGTCCTCGGATCGTACTACTGCGAATGCAGGGTTGGTTTCGAGTTGGCTCCGAACAACCACACTTGCGTTGGTAGGTGCATAAATTTCATTTTCATGCGTTACAAGCTCTGTTTGTTCTTATCAACCGTTTAACCTGCTCTAAATGATGGATGGACTATACCGAGAAAAGATAATTTAACAGAGCACAAAACCAATATGAATCGACTCGGATTATTTGCTTCTTAATCCTAATACAGAAATTTCAGCAATGCCGCTATAGGTTAAGCTGTGCTTTTGCATTGAGATCAGACCTATGCATTTCATTTGCCAATGTCCGATAATTATATTGCCACCATGGTAGAGGTAATTCTGAATATTATGATATGCCTGACTGACGTAATGCTGTAGTTCAGTGGTGTCCAGCCTTGCCTTTTGCTCTTCTCATCCGCATTTCGGTTAGATCTAAAGCAGACCTATGGGCAAAGTGCGGCCCGCGGACCATATGCAGCCCGCGAAGCTATTCTGTGCGGCCCGCGAAAGGTTACTGGAATTCAAAACATAAAACTTGCTTTTTAAATGACTAAAACTATAGTCTGTATCAACCGAACAGGAAATCCGTTTACTTTGAAGCCTGTTCATTAATATGCCACGATCACACTGCCTATACGTACGTCGCGTGCGTAATCCAGATTCAAATTAAAGGCAATGTTGCAAAGTGTGAGTAGCAATTAAAGTCACAAGAAATCACTCTTTCCATCTATATATTTTTTTCGAACCTTCTTCGTTGCTCTTGTCATATTACGCATTCAAATTTTACGTCATACGTTTTCAAATCCCTAATTCGTAAAACGAGTCAATCAGTGCTCGCGATTACTATATGACTTAACATATCTATCACCCATAAAGGATGAACGGGCATGTCAAAAAAGCTGAAAACTGAAATTCAAAGAAGGTTTAAAGCAGTGGTTCCTAACTTTTTCCGACTCAACGCCCCCTTATCAAGCTCAACATAAAATTTCGCAGCGTGTTATGTATGGATCATATAAACGGGGCATATCAACGGGTAATTTTTTGACCAAACTCTGATCGCTGGTGAATTGACTAAAAAGAAGGTTCATTTTTCCTAGTAGGTGCTCAGAAAACCGGTTTCCGCGTCTACTTTTCATTGGGTTGACCTTTGTTTTCGTGAACTTACGAATCATATGCAGAATTAGCCCTCTTCACTTGTATTTTTGGCCGTGGTAATTAAATATATCTCACTGGACGTTCTAACATTTCGCCCCCGTCGTCCCCTTTGGTATTTTCACCCCCTTGTTTCTCAAAATCGCCCACGTTAAGAACGACTGGTTTAGAGCTTGTTTCATTTATTTCTTTGTTATTCAGTCGATCATGCATACACTTTTATGTTCATTAGGTTTGAAACCTACATGGCAGCATTTCACTTAGCTTTCAGCTCCGACAGGGATGTCAAATTCGGTACTTTCCCATTTCACGGATGGCCAGACGACACCACCGAAAATTTACATATTTTCCGATACGCAACAAGCAAATAACGCCAGGCCAAACAGCAAAGCTATAGTAGGCTACATAAAACACAACACCCGAAACCCCTAGGTCTGGAAAACCGGGCCCAATACATTACAGCAAAAATCAGTGTTGGGAACAAAATCAATAGCCTTAAAAGTTGACCTATTGAAAATGTAATATTCGCCGATCTCGCCTGGGCGTCCGTGAAATGGGGAACGAATCAATCAATCAAGCGATCATTTCACATAAGTAGTATAATAGATCGGTGGTGACTTGGCCCGCTGGTGAGGTGGTGGTAAAAATCTGCCAGTCGATAACCCCCCCCCTACCCACGATCGCTGATGAGGTGGCGTACAGCAGCGTTGGATCAATTGTAATTTGTAATTGAGATGGATGTATTTGATTACATTTTTCATGTAATTGTAATCATAGGCGCCTACTTTTATTTTTTTTACGAGGTGGCGAAGTCTTGTGACGTCATAATTGTTCCATATCGATGACGTCATCGTCGCACTAAAACGCACTTTACAACATGCCGCTGGTGTACGTGCACTGTGCAGCATTAAACCATTCGCGTGACGTTTGGCCCTGCAGGGTGCATAGGCTGCAGCCTGCACTCATTAATATCAAACCGCAGTCGAGTAAATAAATGGAATCTTAAAACGGTACGATCATTCGAAAGTGTAACAGCGGCCTGCGCTACCAGTCCGTCCGACGGAATGCATCTAATAAAAATCAGAATTTACGTCACTGAGAATCTGGAATTGCATCAATGTTATTCACGCGCAACGCGCCTTGTGAGTAACGAAATACAATACGCTCTGGCCTGCCAAGTAACACACGACAACTCTCGAATATTTCAAGGTGACAATAATGATGATTACAAACGCGAAATCGCGCAGCCAATCAGTAATTGTCTCTTGCGGTTTCTTGCTTCGCGTTGGCCAACTCGCATCGCGGCGATTATTTGCAGAATAAAAGAGCGATTTGGACGGCATTGGTGCATTTCCCGATTTACGTTCGCGAAGCATTTCGGGAGTACATCGATCAATTCGTAAATTCAATTTGCATGTCCACGGCCGCCAACACATACTAACTGAATTACGTGTTGGCGACCGCACAAATTTCCTTCTACGGCCGCAGGTTGGCCACCCCTGGGCTAGAATTAATTCCACTTCCGGGCGCATGCCGCGGTCTTATCAATAGAAATCCACTGTCTACCTAATGCCTAATAGTTTAATATTCGATATTGTTGTTCTCGATACGAGGACATCCAGCAATCAAGTTTACCGGAATGTAGATGGTTCCCTGTTCAAACGAATCGAATCAAATCAGAATTTGGGCGCCTTATGGGGAGAGGAGATCTTGGATGGTGCTTCTCAGCACTTGCCAGGCGCGTAGCCAGTCGAAAAAATAGGGGAATTTAGATTTTTTTTCAAATTTACCAATATAGCATCAACTAAATTCGGGTCCAAGTACATGTGTAAATGGCGATCATATCATCTCTTTGTATTGACGATTTTTCGCGTATGATAAGCTTGCGAAAGAGTCGGGAGTGCTGTCAATTAGCGAGTCCGTGATCACTGGTGAACAATTAAATACGCGCGCGTATTACGCAGTCTCGGCGACGGATCCAAAATGTCCGAACTTGATGGCCCCGATTTCAAACCGTTGTCGTCTTTCAGAACTCAAGCCATGATACACATCATCTGATCGTCACGTTCAAGTGTTAGCGGGAATGAATTACGCTCGCTAAAGTCTGTTTGCAGCGATTCGATGATATTCGGTTTCGCGATGTCGCTTTTTAATCAATATGACATAAAAACAATCACTAATTAGCGTAAACCCGACCGCTTGTCTCCAAACCTGCGAGAGTTAAGAGCCAAAGCATGCTATGTCCGAGACGAGATAGTTAGGCCAGCAATGATATCTTTCACACCAGGCCTATTGCAGATGCTATTGTGTAGGTCAGCGATGATATCGTACACACCAGGCCGAAGCCGCCAATGCAGATGCGATTGCTCAGGCAAGCGTTGATAGTGTGAACTGGGCCTATTGCAGATGCGATTGTTCAAGCCTGCGGAACCAGGCTTGTTCGAGACGCGATAAATCAGGCTAGCGACGATTGCCACGCGCACGCGAATGAATGACCTAATTTCGCGACCATCTCAGCGGGAAATCATCGATGACTCTTCTCGCTAATTCAGTGGTTCTCAACCGCCGGTCCGCGGACCGGTGCCGGTCCGTGACCACATTTCTGCCGGTCCGCCAGGTATATTACAATTTTATACTTTAATTTCAAGATGGATTGTTGAAGGCGACAAGTACAAAACAACTACGAGCTGACTCGTAGCTAAACAGCGCAGTTTGCGCCATCATTTGTATTTGATTCATTGATTTAGTGCAGGACCGTAACTGGGGCACACCAAACTTCACAATTGGAGAGGGGCCGAGGTTGAAAAGGACCAACAATTATTTTGTAAGTTAACATAAATCATAGCATATTTTTAAAACTTTTTTCCAACATTCTCAATTTCTTCGATTTTGTGTCACTGAATGTCTTGCTTATTAGGTGCCCTTCTACGAGAAATACGCATCATTTATAAAATTGGCATTTTGGCGTCAGCCATTACCGCGCCACGACGTAACAACACATGATGAAGTTTAGGCTAACATTGGACTCCGAAAGGTTTGCCAAAAATCCGGCAGTGAGAAAACCGATTAACTCATGAATGATCAAAAATATTCGCTATTGGCGCGATTAAGCTACATAAACCCTTTTCTTACACTGAGTAGAATGAATGTGCTCAAAAGTACAGGTGAAAACATCGACTCAACTGTGGGGTCTGGGAGCGAAGACCACGGAAATTTGGCTTATCGCCTTGTGGGGGCCCAAGACCAACGTTTTCAGGAGTAGGCGGAGGAAGTGCTTTTTCGTCCCGGATTTATGCATAGCTGCTGTGCGGTGTTTTCTTGCGGCACGCATTTTATTCGTTGTTGCCAGAGTAGCCTGTGTCTAGTGGCAGTGGGCAATGTAGCATGACAATGTGCTTGGTTTGAGTCCGAAACGAGTTGGCGTCGTCGGTTAAACACACGGCCTTCGGCGCGAAAGACTGATGAGTCCCTTCAACATTGCATCTTGAAGTTAAGGTTCAACATTGTAATATACCTGGCGGACATCCAGGAATGTCGTCGCGGACCGGCGGTTGAGAATCACTGGTGTAAACGACTCTCGGCGGTAGCAGGTTTATCTGGACAAGACCATTTTATCTCGACTCAGCAAACTCACTACCATGAAACAGGGCTGTGGAGTCGGTAAATTTTACCACCGACTCCGACTCCACACATTTTGAATATACCGACTCCGACTCCTGAGTCTTTAAACGTACCGACTCCGACTACGACTCCAGGGTCTTTAAACGTACCGACTCCGACTCCAGCATTATTACCAATTTACTTCGAAAATTATATGCCACATTGTCGGTTGAATGACTATCATACAACCATTAAACATATGCAAACATATGATTAACGGGGGCATGCTAAATTGTTTCATTGTGGCACAGCTCGAATTATGCACTATGCAATTAACATGAAAGAAAGATTTGCTAAATATCCTTCTTTTTTCAAGTTTTTATAACATGGACTCTCTAATATCCCGAAATGTATGAATCATTTAAATATGGCAAATATCCAATCCTGTATAATAAAAATGTAGATAAAAAATCCATGTGTAGCTCTTGTGTATGAGTCAGCAACTAATAAAGAGATTGAACTTACTAATTTTGTCATTGCACACTATCCTCATTACAAGCACACTCACTCTTACTACTATTGGACATTGATCATAAATGGAATTTAGTTAAGTAGTCAAAGACCATAGCCTATGTCTAGTCTACATGTACTTAATCCATTATTCAAGGATNGGGACTTGCAGTCTTTCNTAATCATNTTTAATCATTTGTTCGANCCAAACAGCTAAGCTACACTACAAATATTTTTAATTTTGTCAAGTGGGNAGCANCGTTNGGTCATATTTACATCATTTTTACAATTNTACNAAACCAGCCGATCNNANNTGCTNTNTNANAGTATCATGGTATAATTCCAAAAAATTGCATCAATTTTGACTGCANCGCGAAAACGCATNTTTCGATTTTCTTCCCCTGTGCAACTGAGTTGTTATTTGCAAATAATGTCTAATTTTATCTATATCACGGGTGGGCAACTATTTCGGCTAAAGGAACACATGTTGATTTACGAACCATTGCGCGGGCAACTGGAATGTTGATAACCTTTTTTTCAGTCGTCAGATAGGAGCGAACCGAATTAATTAACATTGCGAACAAGACTTATATTAATACGCTCTAATATTGATAACAATATGTCATGGAACTGCGCAGTGCGCAATCATGCCCTGGTCGCGNGANGCGCGAAAATTTTTTGCNAGATAATGACTGAATTATATCAAGAANTATGTTGCTAACATACATTGGGGGTCGTATCTGTATACCACTGGGNTCATTTGGCAAGGACAGGATTATTCGACGTTTAATCATTGTCACGGTGGATTTTTGTCTGTATCAATGGTTCGTTACGCTCGAGTCACCTCGCCGCATGCGAGAAGAAACTGGATCACAAATCATTCTCTCCGAAAGCGGTCTTGCCGTAAACAGGGCTTTCACGC
>ATSW01000374.1:0-22551 GCA_000444245.1 Botryllus schlosseri
ATCCCACTATACATCATGTTACAATTTGACGAGAATCTTCATCCTAGGATCATCGCCATACGTCGAGATTCAGTGTTTTAAATCTTTGTTTTATCTGTTGTGATTTCTAAATAAACCCATCACGTTTCATCATGTTTCATTCGCTCAGGTTTTAAATAAGGGAAACTCATTATTGCTTGGACAGCGACCGAAAGTCACCTCTGTGGCCTTACAATTTGAGTGGAGATTTTGGATTAAGTCAAAGTAAATGTAGTTGGTCACGTAGACGTTGAAATTCACTTTGTTTTCCTAATTTATTTTTCTGATTTGGGTGCAGACCAATGTGCTTGCAGGAGAACGCCGCATATGACATGTACGCTGGATTTAAGAAAGGCTACCATAAAACGAAGCGGTCATTCCGGGTTAGTTGTAAACCGACCCAGTCATCCACTTGCATGAAAATAATGTCGATGGCCTTTCAGATATTAGAGCCACGCCCGATATCGCAAAATGGTGATACCATGGATCCATGCTGCTTCGTGCATAGTAGGTGGTAATTTTAAATCTGAGGGCTAGAATGGTGAGGGCGTATTTCACCCTGGTAAACTTATTAAGTCTTGTGTATAGCAATGGCATTGAACTGTAATTATCATGCCATGAGCACAGCACAGCACAGAGCACTACTCAGTGATGGTGCTCGTATTGCCTATTACCTCTTTCCGATGATAGCGGTGGTGGTGTTTGGTGGGTTAACCAACTGTGCCAACTTCTCACTTTTGTATCCATACCTAATCCGATCTGCATCTCTGTACCATTAGTTAATGTGTGTACCTGAAACCTCTGTGGAAATAGTATACCAATATAGACTGTAATATGGATATTATGACTGAGTCTGAAATCAATGAATGCTTCGCCTTTGCATCAACTATCGCAAAAGAAGCCGGGAAAGTCATAAGCAGTGCATTTTACAAGGAAAAGGATATCGAAACGAAAGCAGGCGTTGCGGATTTAGTGACCAAGTCAGATAAGGAAGTGGAAAAGTTACTGTTTGACTCTATCCGTTCCAAGTTCCCTTCGCACAAGCTCATCGGGGAAGAGTCTGTATCTGCTGGGGATGTATCACCCCACACCAATGACCCTACTTGGATTATAGACCCCATCGACGGAACTACAAATTTTGTTCATCGCTTCCCGTATGTAGCAGTATGCATCGGTTTCACATATAATAAAGAAATTAAATTCGGAGTGGTGTATAATCCGATTTTGGACGAATTATACACTGCAAAGCGTGGCACAGGTGCATTTCTCAATGGAGCACGAATTCATATATCCCAGGAACCAGATTTACGTAAATGTCTCGTAATGACAGAATGCGGTTCTTCCAGGGATGGCGTAGTCATGGAAAAACTCTTTGAAAACATGCAGAGCGTCTTATCCACCCCGGTACATACCATCCACAGCTTGGGCTCGGCGGCTATGAACGCTTGTATGGTCGCGAAGGGTGCTGCAGAGGCTTATTATGAGTTCGGGCCGCATTGTTGGGATTTTTGTGCCGCTGGGATTATTGTGGAGGAAGCCGGCGGTGTGTTGATGAATGGGGACGGTGGTCCTTTTGATCTGATGGCTCGTCAAATTATCGCAGCCAATAATCCCGAAGTGGGTAAAAGTCTGGCGAAACGTCTCGTCCAACAGATATCGTTTCCACATGACTGCCAGTGACTTGATATTGTGTCTGAAGTGTGAAATCTATACTGTATTGTGACTATTTCGACACATTAGAAGGTTACGTTATGTTGGTTGATATGAATTAGGAATTTATAATTTTTAATGAATATTAGAATCTGTTTTATACAATTACAGTACATAAGGTATGTGCATAATAACACACAGCTACAATGTGTTGCTTATTTTTATCTTATGAATATTTTATCTTACCCTGATTTCAATATAATTATTGCCTAATTAAAGATGCAAAAGTATGTTGCTGCTTGCTCAAACAACTGACAGCGTTTATAAAAATTCTTAGGTTGATATAGATTGTAGAATTTTAGACACACGATTGTATTTGGTACAGGGTAATTCCAAGCCAAACGAACCAAGGGGTTGTCACCAAGGTTGAAGTCTTGAAGAATATCTATGAAATTTGGCGCAATGGTGTATCTAAATGCCAGAACAAGTAGCCTAATACTAAGTTATGAGGTTTCAAAGTTAGCACATTTTCCTTCCCGCTTAATTGCACACTGTCAAATTTTTTTTTAATGCAAGTCTGTACCATCATTTTTCCCCTCCGCAGTATCCTGGAGGGCTGAGCATCCAATCATAAAAGCTGCAGATGGGCTGCCAGTTTTATGTTCAAGTCTGACTCTGATGGGGATTTGATCCTCGACTTACTGATCAAGAAGCCAGATGCTCTACCATTACGCTATAGCCTATATCGCCCATACTGATATTAAATTTAGAACAAGATGAAAAGGGAATACTTTTAGTTCGTGTGTAACTTCGTATATAGATGCCCGTATCCGAATTCTGTTTGTATCCAAGTTTCTGAAGAGCTTTTCTCGAAATAATTGTTTCATCTATTATATGACCAGAAAACTAAAAATCACATTTGCTGATAGAAATAGTCTGAATTTCTGCAAGAAGACTGTGTAGCATTTACTCTTGGTGTGGAAAAGAAAGACTTTGTTCAAAATGGAAGGAAAAGACTCAAAAGAAATAGAAACGTCTTCTAGTAATTCCGCTGCACCGTCATCGTCATCTACTGGTGAGTTGACTTCTATGTTTTGATATATATTTATTTACATACTAATGCATAATGGTATTAGGCCTATAATATAAGCGCATGCGGATCATGCAGTGTAACGGATGTGTGAAAAATAACTGTTTTCGAAAGTCTGTCAATAGAAAACAAATTTTCATCCTCGCAGATGTCGGATGGGATATTAGTCCGCAGAATCGAGCCTACATTGTCCAAATATCTGCAATCCGAAATTTTGTTATCGTTGGCCTGAAGATCGTAAAATTTTCAAAGCTCAAGATAAACACTTATCTGATGAATTCTTCCATATGCCATCTTGTGATATACTGTAACACTGTTCGCTAACGGGTACTGGTCAAGTCAAGAGTAACCTGCTTAAACGTATTCAGTTTTCACCCAAGGAACCATATTTTCGCGATAGTACAGGCCTGTGAATGCTTGAGATTCCATAGGCTGTATCATGACCCAGTTTAGGCTAAACTGTGTTTCTAGATGTCACTCCTCTGCATTCCTGTTGCAGGTACTTCCCAGATGACAGCTTCAAACACATTGTCACTTCCTACGTCCTCAATATACAGCCAGTCAGTATCAATGCTGGGGTCACCACCGTCGCACGCGTCTCAGTTGGAGCGTCTCAGTTGCCACGCATGCTATCTCCCCAAATGGCATCCGCAGTTTTACAGAACTTCGTCAGTCCGCCGCGTTGCCAAACTGATGTCCAGCTTACTTCGTTACAACCAGTCACTCCGTCACGACTGAATGCGGCGCCACGGGATTTGTGCAGTGAGTGTAGGCTACATTACAGTTATCTTCCATCATTCCTTTAACATGACAGCCTGATGAATGGAGAATTTTAATTCGTCTTGCTTCTATCTTGCTAATCATCTTATCATTTGTTGTGAATTTCGTCAAGTAACGAGTGTATATGGCTGATTATTTTTATGACGTGATCATCCCAGGCTCACAGCAGAACGGCGCTCAGTTCCTGAACTTGTAGGTACGCCCTGCAACACGGGTTCTCGACCTTATGGGTTCACGACCACTGGACTTTATAAGATAAAAATAAGAATGTAATTACGGCTGCAGTGCGCATCTCAAAATAAAGTAATGGGAAGTTTGCAGTTGTCTTTTTAATTTTACATCTGTTATGCATGATTCTTTCAAAATTTCTGGAATGCTGTTCTTTTTCTTCTCGTAATATAGTCATCTTTATCTGAGTTGGAAGTAGCTAATAGTTTAGCAGTATCCTTAGTAACTCTTTCGGTTAGGGTTTCATATGTTACCCTATTAACAACATAATAATTCACAAATTACAATATTCTTGCTATTGTTTTGAATAAAAAATCCTTGCAATCACACTCTGTGCTTGTACTTTGTTAAATTGCACGTCCTCTGTTTACGTATCAGCACTTGTGATGATTTTACCTGTCATTTCCTAGGTGGTGCGGTCACCGCTTCGCCTAGTGCGCAGAGCGCAGCAGTGTCGTACAGAGGCCTGACCTCACCCCCGGCAATACTTCGCGGAGTTTTAAGCCCGACAGATCGTCTGAAACCGACCATTTCCAAGAAAGGCAAAGGAAAGATATCCATCACTTTTAATCCGAATCTGCTGCTGAGTCATTTCACAAATCAGGACGGTGAGTCTCGTATCAAAATTTACAGAGCAAGTACACCTAGTTTCATATGTCATTATTGGCCGATCAAGTACCTTGCATTGTTAACTAGTGCAGCGAAAGCTTGAAATACAGAACACCACTGTTAAAGTTTATAAAAATGTAGTTTTTATCCAAAAGGCAGTAACCAAAGCAGGTACATTTTACAACAAGGTTTTCTCGTCTTCTCGATTATGTACACGCACGGTTGACAACCTCTTGTCTCGTTTCGAGGCGTAGTTGGTTAGGCTTTGACATTCTGAATTCGATATGTTGCTTGTTGGTTTCGCATCCCATTGAGGTCATGTTTTAGTTTTACAATTTTGAAAAGTGAAGCAAAATTTTTCGAATAACCTGGCGGTGGCAGCCAGTTATTTTTATAGCTCCTCACAAAATGACTGATTCTGTAAATCGTATTTCAGGTTCATCAATTCCAATACCGCCCGATTGCTTTTCACAGGTAAACACATCTCGATACTTAACATTTATCGGACTCAGTCCGTAATTTTATTTTTATTTTCAGTTTTTGTCACGTTCTAAAGGCCTGTCTCCTGCAGAGAGCGAAACCTCCGCACTGGTTAATGCCGAGGTGGGTGCATTGGTAAAGCAGTCATGGTCAGTAAAGCCTTCTATAGTTTCAAATATGCAGTCTGTACAAGAGACGCCACACGTTAAATAGAACGGTAACATTGGTAAACTCCTATCTAATATTTGGATTCAGATTTCACAATATACCGTGAGACCAACGAAACGCTACTTCTCACTATGCCACGTTAAATACTCGTACGGTACTCATTTCGTTTTTGCCTGTAGGATGGGGCGTTTGCTGGAACTGATCCCGCCAAAATTGACCACTCTCCCGATCCCGTCTCGTCCGGAAGGGTTGCTGAGACTGCCAAAGATCGGATTGCGGCAGAGGAGGAGGAATATGAAGAAGAAGAGAGAAATACCGTCACTAACATTACAAAGGCACTCAAATTAGATGTGGACATGTACACGGCCATGAAAAAAGGGCGCAAGGCTAGAGAGGTGTGTGGGCCTACCTTGCTCTATTAGTAGTTTGCAATGTCACTGCGGGATGCAGGTGGCAAAGTTTAGTTGTTAATACAATAATTGGATATACTCTATGCATAATCTCAGCTCTGGAATTGCCATGATTTTTGCATCTTCCCCATGGATATATATATTCCGTATTGAATTATTCATATATTCATTAGTCATTCGGCCTTAGTCACGCAAATGGATTCATTGGATTTCCACCTCCACATGAGTTGTGGTGTCTTGAATTTGATGCAATGGGATTTTTCAGCTTAGTATTGATCTCCGTGTGTGACCAGTACTGACACATTAGATTTTGTAGCAGCCTGGGATGTTCATCGTTCTTGTTACACCTTGCCTGTGTGTAGATCTTTGCCTTCCACATTTTAAAAATTTGCTATCTTGCTTTTCTTTCCTTCAAAAGCGGTCTCTAAGATACGGCAAACGAAGCTTGGTTACATTTACATGTACGTCGACATTGTTTTCTATCTCGGATATGCCAATATAGCTGGGGCAATAAATTCAATAACCATTTCACCGGTTTTGATGTAATGCCGGTATAATAATTCTGTAGTCTCAATGTGGAAAGCTTTCCACCAAGATTCTCACAGTCTGACTGAGAATGTAGCCTATTTGCGAGGATTCCTTATCAGAAATCGAGTATACCGTCAATATTTTGTCTGTCCCTCGGTGTTTGCCATGGACGACACATACTGTTACGACATTGAAGTTCTGTTCTTCTATAAGCCGACGCTGATTTCTTTTGCGCAGACTTCGAGCAAACTTCCGAAAGAAGTGCAAGGCCTGATGGGGGAGGCGAACATTTGTTATGCGCGCGGTGACCATGATAGCGCCTTGCAAATGTGCATGGAAATCATCCGGACCGGTGCGTACGCTTCCAGCGGAACGATTTTCTGGAGTGTCCGATCTGTTGTACAGAGCACAGTAAAATAGTAGTAAAACACAGTAAAACAGTTGAATTCAGTACCAGACAAGAGCCACTGTTCCCTCTAATTTTTCACTAGTCTGCGAGCACTCACCAACTCAGTGCGCGGTCCCTTGGACAACAGTGTGTAACGACTAAAAAAAAGGTCATCATTTCGGATTTTTTGTGCGCAGCTTAGATTTTCTGTATGTAGGGACCTTGTCAGCACTGCGCAATTGCGCACGTGAGCAGCTTAGACTGAGGGAACATTAACAAGAGCCCAAACAATATCGTATTTCCGAGTCGTTACCAATAAAACTTGTCTTGCACCATCAACGATGATCCCGTACCCGTTATATTCAAAAGATATGGTATCTACTTCATAGCACTTATTTCAACAGCTTTACGGCCGAAACCATTGCTATACTTGGACACGAAATAAACCAGATACCTGTAAACTATAAGAAATATATCAATGTTCCCCTCTTAATAATCGCAGATTATAGTTCTCTGAGACCCTACTACCATGTCGCAATGTCACGAAAATTGCTGAAATTTTTCACCTCTATTGGTCGAAACCGATATTTCTTTCAAAGTGTGATATTGACCCGATATTTTTGGCTCCAAATAATCGCTTATTAATTCCAATTGAATTGAAATTTTCTCATGTCTCTTATCAAAAGCTACCGGTACGATAAAGGCAACAAAATAAACTTGAATTCAAAACCACATGGCTAATTATGATAATAAATGATAATAGGAGAGAAATTCTTGTGAGATAATATAATTTATTATGAACGCGATAGTAAAAGTGGGATTTTACTTGTCCAATATTGACTTTTTTGGTTTGGTAGGTCCGTGGTGCCCGGAACCTTACGAGCTTTTGGCTATCCTGTATGAAGAGAGGGGCGACGACGTGAAACACTTGCAGTATTCCCTTCTGGCCGCGCACTTGCAAGTCGGCGACGTGGACAATTGGCTGTCGCTGGCCAGAAGCTGCGAGGATGCGGGATTTTTGGAACAGGCGGCTCATTGCTATTCTAAAGGTTGGTGACAATCACATTTTTGAACATTTGGAATGTGCAAAGGCGTCCAAAGTAGTCGCTGTTGGTACTCTTGGTGGATGAAGAAGCAATGCCGTCATTTTCTACTCGATTACAAGTAGTAGTGATTTCTGAGATATACCAAATCTACTTGGAGTGGATGTGGAAATTGAAGGGTGGAAATCAAATGATTGGTATTAAAATGTAGATTTTGTCGAGGTGGTCGCATACTTTTGGCAGTTTATCGAAGGCGATCAAGCCCAAAATTGCGGTGCGATTTTTTTAAATAGATTCAGTTCCGGTGACGCGTTGACAAGGCTGTGTCAACAAAAAGAGTTTGTCTACTCTCTCTTATTCGAAAGTCCGTGCTGGTGACGTCAAATTTTGTGATACGATTGTTGATCTTGATATACAATGTTCTTTCCAATTCTATACTAGCCGCTGACGATTACCCCTGACGAGTGTCAGCCGAAAATATTCGGGTTCGTTTCAATATGAATATACTATTCAGAGGACTATTTTTTCCATTTAATTTCATGTGATGCTAACTCATCCCCAAAACTACTTACTACTCGACAAAATTCAACGTGTAAATAGTAAGTAATTTTATCGATACAAGTTGAAAGGAGTAGCGGTAGTGGGCCTAAAACATAAGCACGCAAGCCAGTATTGCAAATAAACTATGTAACCCTGAAACTCACCCTGACTTAGAAAGTGTCGCATGTTGGATGCCACCTCATGTTTATAGGCTGCCTGTTCTGGGAAATCGCCTTGAATCAGGCACTTCTCCACAATCCCGTAACTGTCTACTAGTCCTATGCTTTGTTGTTATTACGTCACACTAACAAAGTACTTTAAAATACTAAATTTTAAGCTTGATTCACTGCGTTACTGAGGAAATGCAGTCGAAAGGCATTTAATGTAGAAATTAACGAACAGATTGTCTCGTGAAATACCGTAACCCAATTCATGCCTTCGACAGCGATGAGACTGCAACCCAACGACTTCCAGATCATGTGGGCCGCCGCCGTGACTCAGCAACAGCTAGGTAACATCCACCGGGCTCTCTCCTTGTTCAAATCGGTCGTGAAAATCATGCCAAGCTCTAATGCCGACCAACGGATGGCGCTAGCGCGAGACATTGCCAAGTAATTGCATACGCACTGGGGATTAGCCGCGTTTTGTAAATGGTTGTTCTTTGTCGTAGGGCTTGTCACGCTAATGAAGAAACTGCTCTGGCGTTGGAAGTGATGGACGAGATCGCGTGCAAATATCCCGATGACGTGAAGTACGAAGATGTGAACGTTATGTGCGAGCTGGCGATGCTGTCGAAGCAGTATCGGAAAGTTTACGACGTAGGTGTCCGCGTTGTTTCATGATTTGTTCTTGTTCATTTTGTCGGTTCGAAATGCTATGTGATGGCGATACTATAAGACAGGAAGGACGTGGAGACAGTCAAGTAGACGACATTGCTACTGCCGTAGAAGTGGAAATATTGCCATAAATTTGAAGGAAAGAAATTCTGAGAACAAAACCACTTGAATAGTATATTCATATTGACATAAACCCGGGGTAATCGTCAGAAACTAGTAGAGAATTGGAAAGAACATTGTATATCAACTATCGTGCCCTGACGAGTGTCGTCCGAAAATATTCGAGTTCATTTCAATACGAGTATACTATTCAATCGTATAGGGAAGTTCTGCACCTCCAAGAAGCTCTTCTAACGGACTTTTATTATTTGAAAATAGCTGCCATGTTATAAATACGTTGGGGTAATTAATGAGCTGATATACAAATTAAGCAAGAGTTGTAATTGATAGATCATTGGAAGAATAACATATTAAACGTGTCGTTCGATCACACTGGTATTCCTAACGAGGCAACAATTGTCGCTGGACCTGCACCGACAATATATCGGAATCGATCTGAAACTTGAATATTTATTGATCTACAAACTTGTCATCTCCTAACCATGCCATTGTTTCCGTTTGAAGATTGTAGCGAAACATTGCCAGACGCAAGTGGAATATGCTGCCGACGACCTGAGTAACCCAGGTTGGGAAAACGAATTGTCAAATTTAGAACACAGACGAATAACGGCTGAATTTTAGACGCTGCTCCATCCAGTGTGTCTGTGCCGAGCAACCTACCGTTGGACCTGAAATGCAAATGCGTCCTTGCCGCTATTCCTCTCGGCTGCCTGAACCGCGTCCAGAGTCTGTTCGACGAAGTCTGTAGCAGCGACCCGACAGATTATGGTGAGAAAGCATTGTTTTTCGTGGCATTTAGTCGCCAATCGGAGGTGGCTACTTTTGAATTGAAAGATACATCATCACGCCTGACACAAAATGACTATTGGTGATGCGAATAGGTGCACACATATTCAGTTCTTGTTACAAGCGAGCTATTTTGAAGGGTTAAAATGACAATCTCGCTGGTAAAATTATTGTAAGCCTATCCAAAAACTACTTTTACTATTGACTATTGATGATGCAAATAGGCGCTTTTTTCGAAAACATGAATTTCGTTCTCACAACGCTGGAGCTCTTTCTTTCAGTTGTCGTGACTGGTGTTATTAGGACAATGTAGTTTTACTTTCGACATAGGCCTTTCATGGACCCCTTAGACTTGTAGCTAGCTCGCTGATCCGCATATACCCTAGGTTAAGAGCCCATGATCTAAAAGCATATCCAATTAAGCGAGCAGTGCAAGTGGGCGCAGTCTGCTTGAGTACTTATTGATAATACTTACTGATCACCTATTGACGGTGCCTCTAAATCTGCCGGCGCTCGTTCGCAGGTGACCTGCAACTAGACGTGGCCGACATCTTCATGGAGACGAAGCAGTATCAAATGGCGGTGCACGTGCTGGACATTCTGGCCAAGTCCCGGGACTACTCGCTGGCGGCGGTGTGGCTGAAAAAGGGCGAGTGCCACCGGGAGCTGGGCCAGCGCGCGGACGAGACTTTCTGCATCAGGCAGGTCGTGGAGAAGGCGCCGGGGCACGCGAAAGGGTATCTGCTGCTGTGCCAAGTGCTGCGTCATACCAAACGGTATAAAGAAGCTATCGAGGTAATGGTGATTTGTGATATGCGATAGACCGATCTTACAGCTGTGTGGCCGAATAGACACAAAATCACGCTTGGATTGTTTAATGTAGATAGTAGGGAATGAATTACATATTGCAATTAGGGCTGACACCATGATTCGATTTCTTAAATCTGGATTGTGTATTGATTCTATTGATTCGAGCCGAGTAATGAGAGATCGTTCTTTCGAGTACTGAAATTATCAGGTCTTTATCACTACTAAGGGTTGATTAATCAACTAAAATTATAGTTTCAATAGTATTTTCCACTGTGGGAGCCTTAAAACCTTGATTGGCCGTATCCAAGCATGTAGTACAGAGCTACTCGCACGTTAATGGACATAACATCTGTGAAGTCGGGAACAACACACAGCGGTGTAGCGAAGTGCAATAAAATAGTTAGGCTTTAAAAATTATCTTACTATTATGAAATTATCTTACTGTGATGTAGTACTTGTATTATACAAGTACTGCATTGATCATGTCATTCGAAATTCGAAAGGTAATTCGAATATGCACTATTGTCCATCTTTTGTTCCTCTCCATTTCCCGAGAATTCCGGTTCATGTTCATAAACTGCAACTCGGGGCAGCTTTAGTACGGTTGCGGAAAGAAAAGCTTGGATGATCTCGAAAATATATCGTTACATTGTATACGTTGGCGCATGTTCCTTTGGAATCGCCAGCCACCAAAATGTCGCCTCTGGTATAGCTACCTATCGATTTACCAGCTCGCTGTTTCTCTATGTCGCATTCTGATGTATTGCATGTTGAACTAACCTTTTACTACGCCACTAGGATAGAGCAGAAAAGTGTGGTAAAAGTGTCTTTAGTTTTCGATTTGGTGCTCAAGTTTGACAAAAATATTACATTTTCTTATTCTGGCAAACAACTGTTTCCTCTTTTCGCATGGGTTCTTGAACTGGGCTCCACGGACTAGTTTTTATGGTCCGTGAAAGGACAATGCGAAAATAACTTGTCAAGACACTACAAAACCAGATTATCCTATGGGTGGGGTTGTGTTGCGACTATATTGTCAAGTCATTAATTAGCTTATTTTTGGATTGCAATAGCATAAATTGAGTTGGCTTGATATGATGGCCATTTTACTAGTCATCAAGTTAGCTTATTATCAATATACCCTAAATATAGATTGTGCTTTTTTAGACATCGACTTCTGAAAGTTTAAGGTACACACAGCCGACCACAAAGCTTCAGTGGTCGAAGCGCGCCGTTATGTCCGTGATTCCGCCTGATATTCCCGGAATGTGTTAAATTAGAGCTATCTACATGTCGATTATATTTACCCGACAGTGATTATTACGTAGGGGGACTCCCTGAATGGCGACAGCTTACCCGACAGATTCGCCGTTTTACATGTCACAGTTTTATCTATCGAAAGAGCTCATTGCATTACATGCGATACTTTATAATTAGTTTGTTAACATTCATCCATGTGATGTTTTCCATTGCATAGTTGTCAGAGGCAAATAAGAACGCATATCACTGCAAAAGGAGTCGTTTGGAACTGTGAAACTTTNGGCAGCCTATTGATGTGCCATNTATATNCCNAATAGGACCGGTTCTNAACGTGAATAACCTTAGTGAACACTTGAAGTTCACAAANATGCTACAACAAACATTTTTACAGCCTAAANTATAATNTGTTTNGCAAAGCGGGTTGTTTTGNATCGGAAGCTAAATTGGCTCTTCCATATCAGGTTNGTTTCGNANGGTACTTNAGACATATCGCCATTCGACGATATAATTATANCCANAGGTGNTAAAAGTCACTTATANTGTNATAAAACTGACTTAAAATCAATTATACAGCCATNGAAATACCTAAACCAAACTAAAATCTCAGGACGAACGTTTCCGTTACCCGATATTCGCGATTTCCCCTGCTGTTATATCGGGTAACCTCGCGAGACAATTTTGCCTGACAGATTTCCCGACAAATTTGCGTCGTCTGTGACGCACGAATGCGTAACCTTACGTCGGGTAATTTGTCGGGACATCTAGCGACATGTAGATGGGCCTATTTAGGTGATACAAGACGCCGAGACCTATGAGCTGGAAGACGAGGAGCAGATGTTGCTGAATTACGAAACCTTCAAGATGTACAACGAATGGGCGGCGGCGTCGAAAAGAAGGTGCGAAATTGCATCAGTCTTTTTTAAGTATCGAGTAGTATTTGAATGATACGCTGCTGTTTCAGGCACGACAAGCTGTGCAAGTCTGCCGACTTGGGGTTGCTGATGCTCGCGAACAAATTGGAAGACACTTTTATATACACGAAGGTTTGGTGTTTTGAAATGTGCTTTTTGCTTGGAAATATTTCTTACTGATTTATATTTGGTTAGACTATTCTGTTGCGGAGGGCGAATCGGGAAGACGGGGTGTATCGCGGTGAGTGTGATTACGTTCCAAACTTGAAAAGTGTCGTATTTACCTGTATGTTACATCTTGGACTGCCCTTTCTTATTCTTCAACACCAGCTGGCATTACTGGTGCTTGTCTCTGGAACAGCGGTTGGGGAATCTCAATCTCATGATCCTGAGCTGTATAATTTGTTCGTGGCTTCTGTTATTTTCAATATACATTGTAACACAGTAGCTCTCAACAAATGTTACACGACCCACCCTGATTACTAAAAATGCACCTTTGATCACTGCCTAGTTTGGAAACTAATTACCGTACTAAAATAGATTATAAAGGCATAATAATATAAATAAGAAATTATCGCAAGGTTGCCCGCATCTCTACCTTTTCACGCAGGTGACGTTCGCGCAACGAGAAAAGTCGGTAAATACTTCTACAAGCACGAAGACAAGAAGTCTCTTGTCGCTAAAGGCCGTGCCGACGTGATCAGCAACGAAGATTGGTGGAAGATTTTCCTGGTAGATACGCAACCCAAATTCAAACGTGATCGTTGACTTGATGTTTTGTACGGTTACAGGAAACTTGCGGAATCCTACGCGAAACAGAACGCTTTATAGATGGGATCACATTGATCGAAGTGGCGCTATCGCACGGGCAGTGGTGTAATTTACCGGAGAAGAAGTTGTTCTTGCAGAGAATGGCTTGTTCGATGAGCGTGTTAGGAGGGAATTACTTTTTTGCGTACACCTACATGAGGTTAGTCTGGTCGTGTTTTTAGGTTAGTTCTCAGCAGGTCAGGATAGTTGGTGCTCTGAGTAGACATAGAAGTGGTTGCTAGTGAATTCAACACTTGGTGAATTCGGGATTAGAAATGTAATAACTAGGGCGATTATTTTTGTCAAAAAGAGTGCCACTCATAAAATTGACTTAAACCCATCCCAAAACTGCTACTGCGAAATTCAAAGTGTGAAAAGTGAGAAGTTTTGCCTAAAAATTGCTGCCATCACTTGTAATTGAGTAGAAATTGATGAGTGCCTACAATGGTTAATTCTCAGAGCGTGGCTATTGGACGACTCGTCGCGAAACTGCCTGTGGAACTTGTTCAATCAGATCACTGTCAGGTCCGAGGACCAGCGACATCACCGGTTTTGCTTGCGGTTTCTCATCAAGGTAAGTGAATGTGACAGCCGGACTTGCGCAAGCTACTAATTTAATTAATTGACGGTCGACTAGTAATAGTCCTAGTTGCACGTTTAAACAAAATCGGTTGCCGAACAAATAAAATACACCTGCCGTCATTTGTCGTGAATCGGGATATCGGTGTTCTGTTGTGTGATATTTTCATAGCCATTGCTAGTGCAGTGTCATAACTGTGGCGTAGCCATGGGCTAGGTTTTGGGGGTCAAAACCCCTCCCATGTAAAACTAAAAAACTGGAAGTAATTTGTTGTACTTATGTGGAAAGCGGATCTGATTCCAATAAAATAAAAATTAATGTGTCGTTTTGGAATTGAATCTAAATAGTTGGTTGTGAATTTTTGGTAACGCGAGTAGTTCTAGTTCTATTTCTAGTTGTGCATTTTGAAAATCCAGTAGTGTGTAGTTTGTACAAGTCTTGTGACAGCGTGTTGGTTGATTGAGCGTAATTGGTTCGATTTTATTGTCAGGACCCGGAAAGTATCGCGCTCGCCGTTCTCACCGGCCATAATTCGCTGGCCACTGGAACGTACAAACACTCGTTGGGAGAATACATGCGGGCGCACAGAAAGGTATGGTTGGAACTCTTCTGCTTTTTTGAACACTCGAATAGGTTGACCCTACCTGCGCTTCTCGGGTGATTTGTTTGGAGCCGGTTTTGGCGTTTACAATTTCCGAAACCTGAGTGACTTTTTGAGATTTTGCTCAGTTTTTGTAATTTCCCGTGCGTAGAATGCGAATGAAGCACGCAGCAGGATTTTGTGTTAATTTTGTGCCTGGTAAAGCGATTTTGTTCTGTGTAATCACACGTGACATATCGTTCTAATATCTATATTCGAGGATGTTGGCATAAGAAAAGAAGCGCAGTGTTGAATACATAGATAGATATATAAATAGGTTTTATCTAACATCGTGCATAGTATGGAAGGATCCACTTCGACTTCTATCCACACTGGGTCACGAACTAACTAGCCGTTTGCAAATTGTTTAGTAAAAGTTATCCAGTGAGCGAGTCGAAAATCACACCCCTGCTTATTTGCATCACGAACCTTTGAATTCAGACTCCTACCAATCCGCTGTACACGCTTCTCATCGGCATCATATACATACACATAGCGTCGCAACGATTCACCACACACAAAAGCACTCTGGTAATGCAATCGATCGCATTCCTGAATATGTATTTGAAGGTATGTCCAGCTTAGAAGTTTAGCTTCATCGGTCGCGCTTTATAAACTTGGAACTTGACGCACAGCAAAGAAAATGCGACCAGGAAGCTTACTACAACATTGGCCGCGTGTACCACCAGATCGGGCTGAGCCAGTTTGCGACGCAGTGGTACAGAAAGGCGCTCGAGACCCGGCCTCCGAAATGCGATATCGAAGAGAGCGTCATCGACTTGAAGTCGGAAATAGCGTACAATCTTGCGATCCTGTACAGGTATGCGTGATGGCGTGATAGAATGTGTGACTGGCATGGGTGTTACATACAATCAAAACCTGCGGATGCAGATAAATTGGTTGCCAATCAGGCAGATGGCATTCGGGCGTAATAGCGATCGCCAAAACAGCGAGACATTCGAAATAGTTCGGGTTACCTTGGGGGTTCAGTTAGGTTGTAGTTGAGTTTACGTAGGGTTAGGGATGGATTAAGATAATTCCAATGTTTTTACTCTCGCAAGCCCAAGCAGAGCTGACGTGTGAAATATATAGGGCTTGGTACAATTATTCGAATCAAGGATTGGTTGTAGGAATTCGAGTCCTGAAATTATATGCGCCTTTCCGCTGAGTGTTATTTTATCAACGAGAATCATAGATTGGATACTTTTTTTCTCCAACGTGGAAGCCTTGAAACCGCAATTGGTCATATCACATCAACCAAAACATGTAGCTTTAAGCTACGCGCATTAACGGAGATGACATTTCCGTGAAATCGGTATCAATCAACAAAGTGTAGTGAAATAGGTATGGTCGAAAAAATACCTAATTATCCTATACGGTGCTGAATTGGCATTATATTCTTTTTTCTCGCATAAAAGGAGCGTATACGCATCATCCATACTGTTACAACATAATAATGAGTGGTGTTCGAAGCCTAACACTCGATCCAGAATTGAATGATCAGGTAATAGATTTTGCCGAGCTCTAGTGATAAATTTATCCAGCATTATCACGTTATTCTGGGTAATAATTGCTGATATATACACTAAAATGACCGTAATTTATATTTTTGTTGAAGTTCTGCCCGAATGTGTGATGTCTCGAAGCATTTGGGGTGGAGTTGCGCCCTCACTGACACCCCAGTGGGACGCCCGTCATGAAAAATGAAACAACCACACGTCTTGTTCTAGGAAATCCGGCAACACCGTTCTTGCTACGAAACTTCTGAGAGAACATTGCGTCGTGTGAACGCAGCGAGAAACAGCAGCAAGTCGTGTCACTGCTGGAGCGCTCTGGCTTTGTGTAGCGGGATGCGTGGATGCGGCAGTCGGCTGAGTATNGTTCTGCGCCAGAAAGCGGTGTCGTAGGCCGGATATGTGTTGCTCTTGGCGGTCTTGTCGATGGCGGCGTGCGCTGGTTCCTTCCTGTATGCGTTGGTGGGCGGTCTTCTCCAAGATTCGTGGCGGTCCAACGCTTCGGAGTAGAGAGTGTGATGCGGGGGCAGTGGGTGGATCTGTGGAATACAGTGAGAATACTCGCGTCATAATTTGACTAGATTGGGATCTGTCGTAATTGGTGCTTGATCGTATATGAGAGATACGGAGGTGGTCTGTAGTGAAGTGTTTCTTCCGAGTACTGAAGCACTACTTCTGAATTGGTTGTATTCAAACTACTTCGACTTACACTCACAAGTGTTTTAGGCAAAACTTAACTATTGTCAGTTTGGATTTTGAAAAGTTCCCCGTACGGTAGGAATAAGTCCGCCTCACTTTTGATAGTGAAATTGTCATCACGACCGCGCAAAATAGTCACTGTATTACTTTAACTGAACGACCTGAACGTATTTTCCAAAACTGCACTGCGTTTGTTATTATTACCATTACTCATTTTTTGTCAGCCGAGAAAATGCACCTTCCAATTCCTGAACTAAAACCTGTGAATCACTGCTTAAGGAATACGGCCAAGTGTACTTCTCGAGGTTCCATGAGTACCTTCAACCTCCACTTGAAGTAGATTTGACCCCATTACTACTGCGTTACCTCTGCAGAGATATAACTTTTCCCTGTACGACAACTGTGTGTGCAAGTGCATTTACAGTTGTTATAGTTTTCTTAATGTGCTTCCATTGTCGAAATTTGATCGCGTACTTTTGAACTAATTCGTCGGTGTTGTGTTTGTGGGAATTTTTCATTTTTGAACACCTGTACTGACATGGTGAATGAACTTTAGGCGCACCGCAAAGGAAACGGATGCATGAATATTGAATAAGTTCTCGCGTTGCGGTGTCAAACCGTTGTCTGCCTAATTTGTGTATAGAAGCTTGTTTGACAACCTGTCTTTTGCCTCTACTACCAATACTAATTCNTTGCTGCAATTGCAGCCGGAATATATTCTGTTGGTCGAGATGTGTGTTAGTGATCGGTTCACCTATTCCTAAATCAGTGGTTCTCAACATGGGGGGCGCGAAAGCATCTGAAGGGTGGTGCAAAGAAGCGGTCAACTGAAAATTTTTTTTGCGCTCTGCTCGATTTACCTCCAATTCACGCGTGTTTCTCTATATATAGACAGAATTTCATATTTTTAAATTCTCTCATCAACAGTCATAACCTTCCATGCCATCAAACAATCTGTTGGGGTTGCTAGCATCCCGGTTGGATTTCTGTGAGATGACGATAAGGGGGCGCGAAATTTTTCACTATCGTAAAGGGGGCGTGTCTAAAAAAAGGTTGAGAACCACTGTCCTAAATGATCATGAAGAGTCGCCCGGCTACGCGGTATTTCGAGCACTACAGTGCTTCGTATTGGACGATGCTCACTGCATGTTCGTGAGTCCGATTCTGCTGTCGCTGCATCCAGAACGCTGCACGTTGTAGCGCCAGGTGATGTGGTTTCGGACTTTAACCTTGCCTATACTTCAAGGATGAATGGTAGGGTTGCCATTGGGGTCGTGATTAAAACAAAAATCGATTTAAAATAAACCTGCTTAAAACAAGGCTCTTATTCAAAACCATTTGTTTTTTCTCAAAGCCATGACATCACGCATATTCAATTGTGATGCAATAGTGGAGTGATATTCGCAATTGAGAATATAGGGTAAAGATATCTCCTTTGACGAAATAGGCTTCCAGCCCCTGTCATACACGGACCAAAAGATCTTTTAAGACTACATCGTCTTTTAACATTTTTACGGTCGGCGGCCGTCATCATCAGAGCATTCATTTCGTACCAAGGATCTATTTCTACGTATCCGAAAAACGGACCAAAATGCAGTTACTCACGGTAGAGAAAACGCCAAGACGGCACCGTTATATGTAGTTGACATAGAAGATATGTATTAGGTACCAGTGTTGGGATCAAGTCACTACCTTCGAGTCACGAGTCATTGCAGATTTTGACTCGAGTCAAGTCAAGTCAATCGATTTTCAAAGGTGACTCGAGTCAAGTCAAGTCACTCGTTTTTTGGAGATGACTCGAGTAAAGTCAAGTCAAGTCACAATTCAAGTCAAATTGAATTTTCGAAGTATGAGTGATGATTCAAAGTCATTANATTTTGCTAGCTGTGTGAAAGACAGATTAATAAATCATTTATCTTTAATCAAATAACGAATATCTAGNTAAATANAAATGCAAAACGACGGTGTATCCCTCACGCACNCGTAGAACTGGTACGTGAGTAACTGTACACCGTACAGCTACCTACTAAGTCAGTTCTTATCAGTCAAAATATAGGACCTGTCTCTAATAANAAGCTNCGAGAAGTTACAACAAATCGATATGGTACAATAGCCTACACTACCCATCTACACATCCGTGAGAATATAAACGCACGCAATACATTCGTTTGATTTGAATCATACAAGAGGATTGGTAAATGTGAGCACTGGGCATTGGGCAACGTAGGCATTGAGCCGTCAAAGAAACAGAGACTCATTGCTATTTACATTAATTTTCTACTTTGCGGTCAATTTATTTGTGATCTAACAATAGAGGAACCTTGTAACGTACAATCACTGAATGACTAGTTGTTCTTACNAGTGACACCGGCGTATCTCGNACAATCCGAACATACACAACTTGCAGTGATTTATTCGNCACCGCTTACTTAATGACTTGAAATTGACTCGTAAATTTTGCTCCGAGTCACGAGTCAATGGCTCAATGCACATTTTCGAAGCTCCGAGTCAAGTCAAGTCATTTTTCCAAAGCGACTCGAGTCAAGTCAAGTCATACGAAAAAGTTGACTCGAGTCATCCCAACACTGTTAGGTACACAAATATATTATCCAAATATCTATGATCGCACTGCTGTGTCACTTCCGCAATAGGTCCCCGGGCTATGAGAGAAACCCGATATGCGATTTAATGATAATATCCCAAATTCGAACGTCCGCCTTCATAGTTGAATATCTTGTATTTATCACAACGCATAAGCTTGGCTAACGCCCTATTACGACTACAGCAAACGGAGCATAGGAATATGCCAACTTATATCGTCGTTAGCGTCACTGTCCTATCGGTTCTTAACTATATTCAGTCGGACAATCCTAATATTTTTGCCAATTTCATTGTTCGCGAATAACGGTGTTGCGAATTGCTTGAATAAAACCTCTTAGAAGTGGTGTATTATCCATAAATGCTTGATGATAAAACATTTAAGTGAAAAGCAAGGGCAGAAAGTAACATTTTGGAATCAGTTGACTGGTCCGGCCCGCGGGTGATTTGAAGTCTTGAATTCTACCCGCAACGCAATTTGAGTTCGACACCCCTGAGTTAGAGACACATTGCATTGATGGATTCGTAGTCAACAGCTGAGTCACAAGATATAAGTTGCGATGTGGTTTAGCCCACGTCTCACCTGTCTGGTTGGTAGCCTGTTCGTTATCTTTCGCGCAATAGCTTCTTCGCCGAGGGTTGGTGATGGCGAACGCTTTTGAAATGTTGGCTTCCCCCGGTAAGTAAGTTTTGCTCGCCAAAGTATGGTGCTAGCCTCAATGTTGTTGTTATCTTGCCTCACGAGCTTATATGGTGAACGCTTATTCTGTTGTGAATGGAGTGTATTGTTGGAATTGGGTCTGTACACGTATTTCGTTGAACCTTGTCGCAATCGTGATCCTCTCTGAAAGTGGTATGTCATGTCCAATTTCTTATTTACCGAAGTATAGTTTTGTTTGGAGCTTTTGTTTGTAACCTCCAGACCACTTGTGGTGTACTTGTAATCATTGCTATGGGTGACAGAATACGCTGATTGCATGTGCGATGATTTGATTGGGGGCAGCAGAGACCGGACGATCATTGCGCGAATGAGGTTTTTGGAGCTGGATAGAATCGGATCTTGAACACGTAGAAGCGGGTCGAAGCGTTCATTGCCTGGTTCCTCCCTTTTAAATAAAATAAGACAATGTCAAACTGACTCATCCATAAACCAGTCATTGCCTAAAGACGTGTTCACACTTTTTCACGATGCAAAATCGCAGACGGTCAATCTAAATTGAACGTGCTCTGCAGACCTCCTTGTCATAGAGTATATTAGTTGCCCTTTCTGGATAATAGGGTGTACATTCCTGTACAAGTACACTGACGGGCAATGTTGTTATAATAAAGGCCTATACTTTTTCAGCCTCGTCTGCGCCAGGAGATATATAAACTTTATAAATATTTTAGATGCAACGAAGAGATAGAAAAACATAATATGGGTTATATCATTGAACATGAAATACATATGCCACTAACATTTTACGGAAATGATCAGTGGCGGCTCGTGACAATATCGGGTGGTGGGGCAAGGGCTGCAAGCGACTTTTTATTAAGAAGACGTCACAATGGCGTTTTCCAACGTAAAGAAGTAACAGTAACTTAATGATGGTACGGTAACATGAATTTGCCGGCAACAGTGATTTTACCGTATGTGCCACAAGAGGTCCACCGGTGAGCTGTGACTTGCAGTGTGGTAACTGAGTAAACGGCGTACGGAACAAAGATTCAACACGGTTCATGTTCGCACTAGACCTGGAAATGACTATAACTCGAGAGATAACGTAAGCCTAACTGGAAAGGTCAACGCGTTCGGACAGATACGCAATTGTTATCCCATAGATTGGGCCTGTCATATTGAATCCAAAACATCATTCTGAAGAACTAAGAATAGCAGCCTCGGAAATTCGGTCTCGGTACAGCGTAGGAGATTTTGGCCTTGAAACTGGAGACTGTAACAGTGTAACACGACACATACGGCTTTATTACTGTCTATATAGGTCTGCTGCGAAATCGCCTTTGGAAAATATATTACCGAATAAATACGTGGATGAAACCTTCAAACTTAGTACACTGTTACATGACATCATCGAGAAGTGGTCTCATGACCCTTTTCGGTATGGTACACTGTCAAAATTAATGCGAACAGACCAACACCGAATTTTGCGCAAAATTTACTGAGGAATAGGCTGGTCAAGTGATCAGCTGTTAGCCGCCATCGAAATCGAAATAGCTATCGCGCTTGACAGCAGAGGGTTGTGAGCAAATGGCTCGAAGGCCACAATTTCACGGTGAAATTGACATTGGAGAATATAATATCAAAGTAAATATTTGAATGCAAACTGAGAATGATATCATCATCTCAGTTAACGTTACCGCAGATACACCGGCTTTTGCGTGAAATCCGCAATGCGTTGTATGCTAAAGTGTCAGATCGGAGCACATCTCTACCATACTCGACCTTATTGATAACGAAATTACTGCCCTAATCACAGAGTGTCAACCTTGAGACTTGGCACAGCGTTCGATACTAAAACCACGACATACCGTGCAAAAGCTTATGACGGATCTAGGTAAGGAGCACCGTTAAAATCAATAGATACCAATACCGGCTTTGCGTATAATCTGTTAGCGATAAATGACGAGTCAGCTCTCACTCGAATTAGGAAACGAAATTACCACTAACACAGTTCAGTGACAAACTTAATACTTGGTACAGCGTTCGATACTAACATTAAGACTTACCGTGTCAAATTTCATAACCGATCTCAGTATTGAACATCATCAAAATCAATGGATACCAATACCGGCTTTTGAGTAAAATCTGTTTGCGATACATGACGGATCAGCACACACTCAACTTCGGAAACGGAATTACTACCTTAAACTTTAAGAAGAAACCCTTAAACTTGTGGCAGTGTTAAATACCACCAACACGACATGACATACCAAGTTTCAAGAGTTTTCATGGTGTGAAACACCATCAAAATCGACCTATACCAGCAAAGGTCGACTAAACGCATATGACGGTAACCGAGTTCAGCTATAGATACGATTGTTACATCACACCTTAGGG
>ATSW01000375.1:0-10642 GCA_000444245.1 Botryllus schlosseri
AACCAAAGTCGGAAGCAGTCCTCGCGACACTGTAACCGATGATGGGGTTGATGGAAGCTGCAAATCAAATAAGCGTCGAGCCGGCACGCTAGCCGTCGCCGCTGGCCGTTGCCGCTGGCGCAAGTACCGAGATGGTAATCACCACTGGTGCGAACGACGAGTTGAAAATAGCAACTAACGTCACACAGAACCCATGGGAAACTATTGGTGTTGAGACAGGAATGCCTGCTAACACCGTTAATGAAGACGTCGAGCGTGGAATCCCCGCTGGCGTAAATAAGGACCTGCACGAGAAAACTGGTCCCGAAGGCTCTTGCGGATGCACTTGTCCGGATAACTGTAAAAATCCGGCCCATAGATGCATGGCGACTGCCACAGCTGACATCGAACGAAGAATGTCCGCTGGCGAAAATAAAGACCTGCACGAGAAAACTGGTCCTAAATGCTTTCGTGGATGCACTTGTCCGAATAACCTTAATGAATCGGCCCATAGATGCATGACGACAGCCACAGTAATGATTACTTTCCCAAAAGGTTCAAACGAAGCAGCGATTGCCGGTCAACCGGATACACACCCGGACATGTCCGACAAGGAGTCTGGGGATTTTAGGATGCACGTCTCCCCAGAAAAAGGGTCCCCGGCGGAAAAGGAGTCCGTCGGCGTGACGGTAGGTGCGGGCACGCACCGACATCAGAGGCCTACATCGAAGGACCTCGCCCTCTCTCCACCAACAACAGAACCCCGTTCATCACGAGATTCCCATTAGCCAATGGCTGGCCAAGTTACCACAACAAGGGACCAGTCACAGCGTTAAGACGGAACTCAAGAGTCTCATCATAGCCATGATCTTTGTAATGACTCAGTGGATGGGTATCATCCCTGGGAAGGAATTTGCGGCGTCATTAAAAAGAAAATGGGGATGCAAATGAGAATTGAAGAAATCACGTACGTCATGAAAAGGTGCGACAGAGCAATAGTCTCGAAAAATGGATTGGCGGCCGCCCATGGACATACAAAGGGGACGCCTCCTCAATACTGTAAATATGAAGGTAACGAGATATTGTACCACATGACGACTGAAAACAATGCAAGACAGATAATGTCAGCAGGCATTGAACGAATGAACAGGAGATTCGTTCATTTGAGCAAAACGATAACGAAGAGAAGCAAAACAAGGAATGTGGTAATTTGTATGAAAGCAGCCGATATAAGGAATAAAGGGCTCGTGCTGCTGCAATCAAACGTACAAGAAGTGGTGTTGTGCGAAGGCCCTATACCACCCACGATCATACAAAAGATGTAAAGCTGCTTTTGGCAGAGTGTAAATATGTGATATAATAAGGGTGAACGGACAAAAATCCCTTTAATGGGAGCAAACGGACAAAACTGAAACGTCGTAACTAGAAAAAATGCTGAGTCAGCATTTTTCTATCTCGTGCGGAAAAACGAGAGAACAAGAAGAAAAAAGAATAAGTGATAGAATAAACAAGGAGATTGAATTAAATGATCATGGGGAAACATGATAGATGACGTCAATCATTCACACGAGTGAAGCGGGCATATAGTTCACTAGTTCCGAAACATCTTCTGTTGAAGTGGGCTCTGTTGACTTTTATGCGTTGAATTCTGTTAATTTCCTCTCTATGCCGCGGTTGATGACGCAGAAAAGTCCCACCGAACAGGGGCCACCGAACGGTCAACCAAAGATGTTTATATCCATCTACTTCGGGTTGGTCCCATTTCCACCCGCTTTGAAAAACAATTAATTTCAGCGGTCAGTAAGTGTCACGACACAGTGAAAACCAATGTGATTTTTACGACTACACAACGGCTCCCTTTAACACGCAAAGACGTCCTTCCTGCACTTCAACAATGGAATGTAGTGTACGAATATAAGTGCAACTGTGATTGTGGCTACGTTTGAAGAACGTCAAAGCGTTTGCACGAACGCATAAACCGGCATGTCCCCAGATTTATCAGAACGAATGCATCACGCTCGGTGAAAAGCTCACCCTTAACCCAACCGCTCAAGCTTGATGCTGAGCGATCAAACGCTCGAAATTCTGCCATCCGCAAAAATCTGTTGGATTGACCGATTTGTGTGAATAATTATCGAGACGACAGATTTCGAGTCGTCGGGAGGGGCCGTTCACACTTCCATTTGTGTGCCGTGGAGTCGAAATTTATCGAAATTCACCCACCAAAACTATGTAAACAAAAGGGGTTCGTTTACCACCTACAAATGGTACATTGAACTTTCTCTAATCCGAAATTTCATGCTGGTGACGTCATATTTTGTGATACGATTGGTAATATACAATGTTCTTTACAATTCTCTACTAGTTGCTGACGATCACCCCTGGCAGATGTCAGCCGAAAATGTTTGAATTCATTTTAATATGAATACACTATTCAATTGTATATTGAAGTTCGTCTGTACTCCTTAGAAGCACTTCAAATACCTGGTATGGTTAAGCAATGGAGGCTCAATGGATTTTGTAAAGAGAAAGCAACGTTTTCATTGGCACCATGTTCAAGCATTGAGCGGCGATGAAATTCAAATTCACGGCATCTCATTAGTAACTGTTGACACACCCAATCTTGAACAAATGGGAGTTCAGACGGCAATGACCTGACATAGGACGAAATATTATGATGGTATTTTCAGGAAAAGTCATTTTGATGCTGTTTATCCCTAATCTTACAGCTAATATTTACACAAACCAGATGGCGTTTGAACGATGACTGAGCTAACTTTTACCTAGAACTCTGTAGGGGGTCCGTGACGGGCCAAAGGGGGTCCGCGAAGACCAAAAGGTTGAGAGTCACTGATATAGGCTACGACTTACGTCATGTGTCATCATGGGATGATATACAATCATACTAGAAGTCGCACAAATTTTGATGCGACTCCATAACCGTTTTTACTACGCCGCATGATGAACATTCGAGGAAACGCATGTAAAATGGCGGAGGAACTATATAGGGTTTGCAGTGAATCTAGGAGGGAATTTTTGTTGATCTTCCTGGGTTGTTCTGAACTCGAGTTGAGGGATCAGTTCAAATTGAATGTATCTTTTGGAGCCGCGTTGATTTTTCGCCTACGCAATTCATTAGATTTGATACTACGCATCACGACTTACGTTTTTTCGTGAGATATACTGCAGAGTTCCGTTATCTTTACNGCTGAAATGCGAACATTCTTCCTCGTCTGCAGCATTTTCGCAATCCTAAAATGACGGGCAAAATTATTAGCCGGGTACTATAGGACGTAATATATTTAACTTCTGGATGTTTGCCATTATATTATTCGCCTACAGAAAAGCCAAATTTAGACGGCACCGTTCGAACGGATAGTCAGTCGAATGTTTGTATATGACCGCGATGACCTTAGATATAAACACTATATAGATTGAAGAGCTTCTTGGAGGTACAGAACTTCAATATACAATTGAATAGTATAATCATATTGAAATGAACCCGAATATTTTCGGCTGACACTCGTCAGGGGTAATCGTCAGCAACTATAGTAGAGAATTGGAAAGAACATTGTATATCAACAATCGTATCACAAAATATGACGTCACCAGCATGAAAGAGAGAGCGTTCAATGTACTTTTTTTTAGATGGTACACGAACTCCTTTTGTTGACAGAGTTTTGGTTGGTGTATTTTGATAAAAGTCGATTCCAAGGCACACAAATGGAATTGNGAACGGCCNCGNCCAACGATTCGAAATCGGTCGTCTCGATAATNATTCGCACAAATCGGATTATCTAACAGATGTTTGCCNATNGCAGAATTAATGGCCTTTGATCGATCAGCATCAATCTTAAGCGGATGAGTTAAGGNTGAGCTTTTCANTGANCGTGATNCACGTGTTCTGNTNAATCTGGGGACNTGTNGGTTTATGCGTTCCTGNAGACGTTTTGACGTTCTTACCACGTAGCCACAATCACAGTGGCACTTATATTCGTACACTACCTTACTTTGTTGACGTTGACGTTGCCAGCATTTATCAAAAACAGGATAGAAAAATCACGCGCCCGCATCAATCCCAGAATGGAACGAGCGTTTTATATGATGAGATTGGGAAGAATGAGAAGTTGGTTACTACTCTCCGCCGTGTTTGTCGATCGCTGCAGAAGGAAGTACGTTCNATCCTGTNGNTTTTCGACTNATTTCGCTTCTGCCGTTATTTGGCATCGATAGATACTATCAAAGAAAAGCAGAATTCAACAAGGAACGAACGTGGCATCAACCGCTTAGTTAGCCAGCGATTCGGNAGTAATGCAAGTCCAAGCCAGAAGAACATACTCAACCTATCAGACCATGAGCTAAGCCCGACTGAAGAATTCGTTTTATCCTATGGGCTCAATTTTTGTCTGNCACCTACCACTATCAAGAATGAGGAGGTANTTGCGGAATTTGAAGTTCTCCTNGGCCAATTAAAACACCATGAACCTAAATCAGACGAGGGTATACCTGCTCTTAAAGCTCNGTTATCAGATTTGGCGCATTCGTATTGTGGATGCCCGNTCGACAAGGCGGACTTCCTGATGAACAANGAGTGTTTCCTNGCNATCAAAGCANTNCGATCCAACCCTGNAATTCACATCACNAAACCAGACAAAGGATCCGNTGTTGTCATTCTGAACAAAGCTGACTACATTTCGAAAATGGAATCAATATTGCATGACAAAANCAAATTTATCTCGCTTGGTTCGGTTTCGGAATTNGATAATACACCTAAAATTGAAAGACGACTGACNAACCGTTTGCTGACCTTGAAGAAAAACGNTGTCNTAACGGCAGAAACATACANCGCCATCAGACCNACGGGATCGCAAAGACCACGCATGTACGGACTGCCAAAAACTCACAAAGACNATGTCCCAGTGAGANCTATACTTTCCATGATNGGGTCTGCTCAACATCACCTGGCAAAATGGCTTATTGACATTTTGGAACCCGTTCGGGAATTGTACGGCACGGAATGTGTTCGCGATTCGTTCACGTTCGCTGGTGAAATACGAAACCGGATTTGCCGAATTCAGACATGTTTCTGAGCTCATTTGATATCTCTAGTCTTTTTACGAACGTTCCGCTGCATGAGACTATTGATATTTGTGCCAACGCGCTGTACGGTGGTAAGTTACCGGCACCATCAATCCCGCGAAACGTCTTTGTTGAACTTTTACAAGCGGCAACCTGTTCTGTGGAGTTTAGCTTTAACGAGGTCATGTTTCGCCAATTAGACGGCGTGGCAATAGGTAGTCCCCTGGGACCTACTTTGGCCAACATTTTCGTAGGATATTATGAGGCCGAGCTTCTCTCCCAGCGTGAGTCCATAAAACCACTGTTGTACCGCCGATATGTAGATGTCACTTTTGTCATTTTCAGGAATGAGTCGGAGTGTGATCAATTTCTCATTCGCTTAAACTCGCTTCACCCGGCCTTGCAATTCACAATTGAAAAAGAACGCAATAACTCATTATCATTTCTGGACGTATTAGTCGAAAAGCGCAATACCAACAAATTTGAAACGGCTGTCTTCAGGAAACCGACATTCACAGGCCAATACCTTCGCTGGAATTCATTTAGTCCTCGACGCAGAAAAATTAACCTCATAGGCACTACTGTGCATAGAGCGTTGATGATATGTTCGGGTAACAAATTGAGTTTAGAACTTGACAACATCCGAAAAAACTTACCTGACAACAGTTACCCTGAACACGTCATCAGCCGTGGCATAGAGAGGAAATTAACGCAATTCAACGCAGAAAAACAAACAGAGCCCACCGAACGAACAATAAAAGATGTTTATATCCATCTACCATGGATTGGCCCCATTTCCACCCGCTTTGAAAAACAATTGATTTCTGCGGTCAGTAAGTGTCAAAACCAATGTGATTTTTACGACTACACAACTGCTCCCTTCAACACGCAAAGACGTGCTCCCTGCACTTCAACAAAGTAATCTAGTGTACGGATATAAGTGCCACTGTGATTGTGGCTACGTTGAAAGAACGTCAAAACGTCTGCAGGAACGCATAAACCAACATGTCTCCAGATTTATCAGCACACGTGGATCACGCTCAGTGAAAAGCTCACCCTTAACTCATCCGCTTAAGATTGATGCTGATCGATCAAAGGCCATTAATTCTGCCATCGGCAAACATCTGTTAGATAATCCGATTTGTTTGAATAATTATCGAGACGACCGATTTCGAATCGTTGGACGGGGCCGTTCACAATTCCATTTGTGTGCCTTGGAATCGACTTTTATCAAAATACACCAACCAAAACTCTGTCAACAAAAGGAGTTCGTGTACCATCTAAAAAAAAGTACATTGAACGCTCTCTCTTTCATGCTGGTGACGTCATATTTTGTGATACGATTGTTGATATACAATGTTCTTTCCAATTCTCTACTAGTTGCTGACGATTACCCCTGACGAGTGTCAGCCGAAAATATTCGGGTTCATTTCAATATGAATATACTATTCAATACTATATAGATTATAAACCTACTGATACCATAAAATTCCTAGAATAAATGTCATCTACTGAAGATTCAGAATAGGGTACAGTATTAGGCCTACTTATTTCATAAGTAGGGCTGGGCGGATTCAAGCATTGTTGGAATGACTCGAGTCACGACTGGACTCGAGTCACATTGCAAAAATTACTTGACTTGACTCGCTGCTTCAGAAATGTGGATTTACTCGTGACTCGGAGCAACATTTGCGAGTCATTTCAATTCATCAAGAAAACAGTGTCGAATAAATATCTGTATCTTGTGTATGTTCGGATTGTTTACGACACGCCGGTGTCATTCGTGAGAACAACCATGCCTTCATTCACTGATTGTACGTTTCACCAATCCTCCATTGTTACACCACAAATATATTGACCGCAAACGAAATGATCACAGCTTACGTTGTCGTATAGTAGTAAGTAGATTAATCTCACTGCAACATCTCTACTTCTCGCGCAGTCCTTAACTTTATCCACCCTCTGGTATGCTTTAAATCGAACAAGAATATCCCACTCACTTTTCTACCATTCTGCTTACCTATTCTGCCTAGGAGCCGACTTTTTGATGGCATTTTCATGCTTAAACAAAGATAACAACTTACCAAAAAAAGAGGACATTTAGTCGTCATCCGAGAACAGTTTCAATTTAGTGAAAAAAGAGGACAAATCTACTTAAAAAAGGATGTATTGTAAACCTATAGACAATAACAAACTGTAGCATGGAGCTATACAGTTACTCACGTATTCTATCAGCAGTTCCGCGTGTGCGTGAGCGATACAGTTCCTTTTTCGCATGTATATTTTTTACTTGATATCAGTGATGTGATTCAAGATAAATGGCCAATGAGCCTATCTTTCACACAGGTAGCAAAATGCAATTGTTTTGAATCACCACCCATACTTCGAGAATTCAATTTGACTTGAATTGTAACTTGAGTCGTGACTCGAGGTGACTCGTGACTAGAAGAGTAGTAGCTTGATCCCAACAATGGATTGAAGTACTTTGTATGATTTTATTGGAGTCGAATCGAGTATTCGAGTACCAGCTGTTATGACGTCTCAACATGAGCAATGATCTGGAAAACTCCCAAGAATCACAAAGAAAATAACGCCAGCTTAACTTTTCATAACCACGCCATTGTACTTTCAGGTAGCGAGTCGACCACTAACTCTCAGAAATGTCCCAACGTACGTGATTGGCCTTGTGCAACGTATTTTGGTTGCCAGGATGTAAATAGCTATTTTCATGGTTGGCAATAACAATATTTTGGCTACATTTCGCGTATTGGAATCATGACGTTTGGTATTCGATTCGGATTCGAGCAGTATAAAACCATTTTTAAATGCTAGCAATTGCCCTATGTTCATGACAGCTCATGATAAAAACATACCGCCTGCTTGTCGCACTTTTTCGCCATCGGGATACTGGGCGTAGGCTCGTCGGTACAATTAAACCTGTATAACACATTCGATACTTTATTCATGTGTGCCGGCGAAACAAAGTAGATAAATGATAGAAGTTTTATCTCATTTCTAAGATGGAACATTGGGTAAGTCGGTTATATATTCACTTGATTCAACAAATTCATTACGAAGATAGTGTAAAAATTTAATAACTTATGTTAGATCGATCAGTCAGTTCAGTTCTACCATTCTGTATTGCAAGTGTCACAGTCCATTTAAAACAAACAGTGTCGCTAACGACGATATAAGTTGGCGAATTTATATGCTCCATTTGTTTCTGTCTTAACGCGGCGTTAGGAATATATGTATGCGTTGTTAGGAATACAAGAGATTTAACTGTTAACCCGGACGTTGAAAGTTTATTCATTTCCTCCAAGTCACCATTCTGGTTTCTCTGGAGACAGGGGCTGTCGACCTTTGGGTCAGAATAAGGTGTATATCGTTGCGATCAACGATACTTTAATTATATTCGTCATGTAACTATAAGTATATTTTCGATAAATGGTTTCGCATTGGCATTTTGGAATTTGGAATAACAATTTATTGGTCCATTTTTCAGAAAACTGTGAACTGAGTGTGCAGTGCACATTTCCGCCTTTACGAAATGTGCATTCAATGTCGCTCACTTATTCCTAATGGTGATATCATTGGTATATGAACACTTCCGGCATCTGATGTTTTGAGGGATTATTTACGTCAAAGTATGTTTTACTAGAAATCCCATATTTTTTAGAAATGTGCTGCATCATGAAAGTATTTCCGCTGATTCAGAATTGCATTGAGGGCCAGTCTGGCGGGCCGTATGCAAGACACCTCTGCCCGATAGACCAAACAGGGCAATAAAGTGCTAGTGTCGCGCAAAATGTTAGCGAAGGCTTCTCCGTATTCAAACAAGCCAGTAAATTCTCAATTCACCTTGCGTTGCAGCCACGTTCGTCGGCCTGGTCTTCGCAAGATACGGTCCCGTCGCACATAATACTCAGAGAAACCTCGAATCTCTCTCCGGTCTCTACATGTTTGCACCTTTGGGGCAAATTGGATTGACTGTTATCCAGAGGTGGTGAAAGTAGTCAAGAAAGCTACTCAAGTAGAAGCAGAAGTAGCGACGAAAAAATCTACTCAAGTACGAGTAGAAGTACTTCTTCCATACACAACCTGAACTACTTGAGATAGAAGTAGAATTGACTGATTTTAAAAGCACTCAAGTAAGTAAGTAGTTGTGAAAACGATCCTAATTCGTTAGCATGGTTTGTAAAAAGGGGCAAATGGAGCTATGCGATAGGTGACGAGCTTGATTCATATTGATGCATACAAGCAGGTATCCAATTTTCGATAGCATAAGCATTCCCCCACATCATGGGATGAAAATGATAGTGTTTATATGGAAATGCGATGCTAATCCTCTGTTTTCTCGAACAGCACGTTTTAGAAAATAGTATGGTATGGCGCCATCCCCCATATAATAAGACCCGTAGTTTAGTCGAAGAGCAATACGGAGAAGTTGTATAGGATACGGTGTAAACACTTAGCGAGATTAGTAAACGTTAATAAAGAATGCGGTAGACCGTAAAATGCCATATTGTGTAGCTTTATTTCCAGAAATTAAAGGCATCACTACACTTGCTGATATTAATTATAACTCAAAGTATATGATACTGGGAATTGAAAGTGAAATATATATACTACTTCTAAAAGCAGAACATGTATTTCATGTTTTTAGTCCAGAAAGTTTCAAAGGTGTTATGCTAAAACAGCTCTAGTACTAAAAAAAGTCAGAGTCCACATTTCCAGATTAGGACTAGGGCTGGGCAAAATCGAGTACCTGAGTGATTCGATTCTGAATCACATATTATGCTTCGAGTCGAGTCGAGTATTCGAGTATCAGTCATTATGACGTTACAACAGAATGCGATATGTCAAAGTTTAAATATGAACATTTTCTGCCACTACAAAGAATATAATGCCTGTTATCGATCACATTAAAGATACTTTGGTATTTCTTCGACAATACTGATTTCGTTGCACTTTGTGACAATGTTGTGGAAGGATCATGAATTAGAAAATGTTTTTCCAGCAACGGTCGTAGCTTTGTACTATATGCTTCGTATGCTGCGATAGGGCCAATCAATGTTTGAAGGCTTCCACAATGGAAAATAGTATCGAAACCATGAATCTCGTTGATAAAATAACTTTCAGTAGCGAGGAGCGTATAATTTCAGTACTCGAAAAAATCCTCTTCTGTTACTCGACTCGAATCATTTAAATAATTACTCGATTCAGATTCGAGTACTCAAATCATTATGCCCAGCCCTAATTAGGACACGACATGGACATGCTAGATTACGATATGACAAGTAAATGCTAGTTTGCGAAACATCAGTTTCAAACGTTATGATGATCCATATATACTGTGATGAATTATTTCATGTGAGCGAAGGGCGGCAATGTGGTGTGAACGGAACCACGCCAATCCTCTACCTAAATTATATACACCGATACTTTCGTGCAATCATACTGGTCACTCCGTATCCACTGCGCGCGAACTGCGACGAAAATTCTTGGCTTTACCAAACTTTTTTGAGAATTAAATGTTGATACTCCGTGAAAACAGCCCCGACCGAAATTCCTCAGGCTATAT
>ATSW01000376.1:0-12373 GCA_000444245.1 Botryllus schlosseri
AGCACGAGGACAAGACGCCAAGAAATAGCCTCATTTTCGTCGGCTAACAGCTATTTGATATCCATATGGATGATTTAAGTTGATATGGATACTTTCACCATCCTCGTTGTACGTCAAGAGACGAAATTAGGTCGATGTTTAGTCCAGTCCCATAGTAAAGTATATAGCAACAAAACAGATTTGGGTCGAGTTACCTTTGGCGCCACCGCGTGTTCAAAATGAAGTGGAACAGCCCCATTGGCCGCCATCTTTGGGTTAAGTTGATGGTTGCGCGTTAAGCTGGTAGTCAAGGCAGAAAAGGTTGGTTGATGTGACTGTTTTGATTACTCTTTGGCCTGGACATATCGATTTCGATGGTTCGGACAAGATAAGGTTATATATGTGTCATTGTATGTATTCATTTGCAAATATCTTCCTGATGTAGATTGCTTAACTCGTTGTATCCAGGTAAATAAACATATGCTTCTGCTCCAAAATTCCTGCTGGCCTTGAGTGCTGTTTTCACAATTACTGGGATAAGTCAATTGTCATGGCATTGATAATTCGATTTGGATATGATACCGTTAATCCTAAGGGAGCTTGATAATGTTGTCTTCTCTATCCCTACAGTTTCAGGTACTGTGTATGGCAATTTGATTTGGATATGATGCCATTAATCCTGAGGGAGCTTGCTGATGTTGTCTTTATACTCATTATAGCTTCAGTTTCATGTACTGCGTCCTCGAATTGTTGTTACAAGCACACACTGTAATTTACTATTCTTACAAATCTTGAAAACCAGCAAACAGGCACATCTCAAGTATAAATAATTACCAAGCTATCAAATGATTGCAATGGATATTGTCAGATTTGTTGTTATTTCCCAGGTACTGTATCTATAGGTAGTAAAAGCATATATGGCTATGACCACCAGCTTCAAGTTATTACCGGAGACTGCCTCAGAATCAGCCTGGCCTCGATTCAAAATCTTCTCACTACAATGGCGCTGATGTCAGTGCTATCGCTGCCAGCTACGTGGNGGCTATGAATACCACTGGCGGAGGAAAATTCAGCATCATGTGACATGACAAAGGCACAGCTACAATCAAAGTTATACNATCTAATTGTTATTCTACTTATTCATTGNGTCAAAGTAGTCGNAATAAATCGTAGAAAGTGAAAGTGAGGATATGTGAGTTATGTGTAGCAATATGGGTTAGCGATTTCTGCAGAGGTGATCAAATGAGAGAAATAATATATTTATATCATTAAATGAGAGATACAAGATGAATGCATGAGTCCGTATTTAGATCGGGGTAGAATTGCNTAGTACTCACTGAAATTGACGCTATGTTGGTTACAACAATCTGCNCTCGGAGTTTATTATCGTTATTGATTTGATCAGATCAATCNTCGATGAAAAGATAGCAAGGTAACGCAACGACCTGAGGTAATCTACAAAATCTACACCCACCCACCTTTCNTTGCCTGCTAGATGAAGCATTCCTANCTGGTGCATNTTCGGATCAACCATTTCNGGGATCACGCAGTTGCTGCCTACCTGATCCCTTTCTTCCCTACAAGACNATACATTANAACCTGGCTTTCGATCAACCATTTCTGGGATCACACGAAATACCGCGCTGTACTGTCTAGTACCCAAACTTTCGTTTTCAGAAACACTAGCTTCAGTCATGAGAAACGCAAGGTTATGAATGATTTTTCTATTAAAATAAATAACATGAAAAAAATAAAAACAGAAACATATTAATTAATTGTTATTNACTTGACGTCACCTCGACGTAATTGAGGATGATCTGAAAGTAAAATGTGGGATAAGTTAGGGCTGCGGTCGTGGAGAACTGCTTCACCAGTTTGTGCTTTACAATAACGTTTCTTATCTTGAAGTGTTGCTGGTCTTGCTTGCCGTTTGTTGGAAGCCTGAAATTCACGAATTTCACATCAACAGAGGCTAGGGTAAGGGTATACTAATATAAACTTAACTTTAGAAGTAAATGTATAAATGTCTACTGTACCTTTGACCTCATATATTTCGGAAAGTTCAGAAATCTCGTTGGCACCGCATTCTCCCTCAAACGTATCAACTGGCCCACATGGTAAATGGCACTTTCCGGAAAATGATCGGAGCAGATAACTGACGATCTTGATGGGACCCAGTTTTTTCTTTTCATGCTTTCTANCCATCTTCCTTTCAGCGATTCATTAGTAGGAAAGCTGCATTATANGGAGCATTGTATGAAGCAAAGCACACTAAATAGNCAATTCTTTGTTATGNGCTATGATAAAAGCAGAAGGNACATAAAATANCTTGTCTGATAAAATTATACATCTGNCACNTTNCACTCCANANGCTTATTGTATTCAAGATTGAGGTAGCTTTCTAAAGCTAAAGCAGTTCAAAGGTAAACCTTGAAAAATATTTTTGAATAAANAAATTGACAGTTTCGCACAAAGCTATAAGGACTATAGATGAACTTGACTATGGAATTTGCCAATTCCACAGTATTTGTTTAGAATCTGAACAAGATATCCTGTTTTACCTATATGCTGATAAAAACCCATAGGCCATTAATTGAATCTTTCCTTGTATTCCTACTCTTGCCTACATAGCATAACTAAGAATTTAATACCACACTGATTATTGGCCGAACTGCTTGTACTCGATCATGGAGAAAATACAAAGAGTGAGATGGACATTATTACAGATTATTACAGATATTGATGATGAACATTACATAGACTGATATGGTGACACGGATTTCTGCTGGTAGTNTGGTCTGGTNATTTCATTCATATANCTGCAACGAAANGTTCTGCTATCACTTTACCATGACCTGTTTATTACAACTGTGACTGATCTGGNCATGTCTGGCTGCTATGCTTATTCTGTTATTCACTTACCGGTGAAAAGTTCTGGGGTATCGNCGCTTTACTATCGACTCTTCATCACTACTGCCGTCACTATTACTTCTTGCATACGACTCACTGGATATCTTCTTCCGCCTTTTACTGCACCCATAGGCACAGCAAAGACTACCACTACCACTACCACCTGATGAACGTACTATCTTCGACATGTCGAATTACACGGAATATCAATATACTGGCACGAGATATTGGGCTGAAACAAATCCTGAATGTTAGAATAATTAGTCATTCAAAGCTCTATACGCATACAGTACTACAGACCCAACACGAATCAAATATATTGAAACATTGACCGCTTTTCCATAAGCCCCTGTACTAAATCAATTTACCGTGTACCCACAATGCATCTGCGCACGGGGATCACGCAAATTTGCTTAGTCGGAGATAGCAGTAGTTCGGGGCTTGATGTGTTCTCATTGACGTGAAGCGTATGTTCTAGCGTTGATGACGCGCTAGGCACGGCAGTGAAATGGGGATCATTGATTAGTCAGGTGTTTTGCTGCTTTGTTGTTGAAGAACTCTGTTTACGATTGAGGTGCAGGACTTACGAGGTGGCTTTTTGACTTATGTTGTTAGCGAGTATAGCGCAGGATTAATGATTATAGTATTGAAGCAGTATTGCATTATTCGATCTAATGGACCTGATACTCTTTCCTGTATACTGGGATAGAAAACAAAGCTTGTATATGTCTTTTCCAGTGACTGTGGAAAAGCTGCTCGGAATTTTATGTTATTCCCTAAGATAACAATATACTGGTAGGAGTATTTCCAATTTAGGAATAATTATCTTCCAGAATCAATAACTGGATCTGATCCGGCTATTCTTGCGCAAGTTGTGCAGTATGTGTTTGACATAAGAGAACTGTTTCCAACTATTCTTTGTTGCTTAACTGAGTTGATGTATATTTATTCTTCTAGGTTTAGCTCTTGTGCGAAATGTTTGGAAAAAAAAGAAAATTGTCATCTAATGCAATAGTATCGAAGAAAACTAGAAGATCACGGTCGCAGACACAACATTTCGTAGTTGGGCCATCTCAGGAAACATTACGGGATCGAAGCTGCCTGCTCTTGGGAAAGTTATGTAGTATGTGTTACACCTAAGAGAGCATTCATATGCGAAAAATGAACCAGTAAAGTTATACATCCAGGACGTAGGAGATGAAGTAATAGGTTTTTGGTTCCTGGCTGCCACAAAGACCATCACACAAGTCAATGCCATTGAAAGATTAGAGANAGTNTGAAAACAGAAAACAAATNGCTGTCANTAAAGGAATCTGCAGGCCAGCANTATGTATCAAGAAAANAAAGCGACTTTGAAGCCAAGCTGAGTAAGCTATNGGCATNGGAGCCCCTGACGNGATGGNGNCAATTGAANCAAGTACACTTCTNTCCGGCGATANGAAACATGAATACATAACATTTTATCAGGATCANAGGGGTCCGTGATTANCAACGATTGGTGGCAAAGATACAGTGTTGANAGTGAAAACCATGCAACANAANAGACGGACCATGAGTGCGAGAGAGTGCACCAGCATCAAGTAGCGAAGGTGAATTTACAGAGAGTTCATCTATATCTTCGCAGGTTGCTGACACTTCCCACAGCAGTGATTTTGAAGTGGCGCAGTCGACATCTGGTCATTCCTTTTATTTTGTGACTCTAAAAGCGCCAGTAAACCTATTCAACGACAAAGACCTATGCCAGTTTTTTGATCGCTTGAAAGTCAGCGATAATGCTGCTACCATGATAACTGCAAGGCTGATTAAAGCTTGCGATGGTGATCCTAATGACTTTCCTCTTTCAAGATCTGGAACCTATCGACAACGCATTGCAAATCGTTTTAAAATTTCTGAGTCTATTTTTAAAAAAATAGCAAACGATCCACTAAAGCACATTGCATTGCACTGGGATGGAAAGCTCTAGGAGTCGTTTAGGAGAGCAATTTGAGGCCTTGGCAGTGCTGGCATCGTCTGCGTATTCCAACGCATGTGAGAAGGCCAAACTTCTTGGCATTCGAACTCTGGAGAGTGCTACAGGAAAAGCACAGGCTAATCCGTCATTTGAACTGCTGGAACTTAATAATTTAACAAAAAATGTCAGAGCTCTTGTGTTTGACACAACATCCTCAAACAATGGAAAAAATAAAGGTGCCGTTCTTTTACTTGAAGAATTGATAAACAGGAAAGTTTTCTACAATGCCTGTCGCCATCATATTTATGAACTGGTCATTCGAGAGGTTTGGAAGTGTTTGTTTGGATCGACAACCACAGGCCTTGAAAACACGGATTTTAATACCTTCAACAAGAAGTGGAAACATATTGATAAATCAAGAAGCTATAAAACGCTGAAGTTTATTGAAGGCGGCTGGTTGGCGATGAAAGCTGATGAAGCAAAGCAAGAAATAATTCCACTGATGAAACCATATGATGGAAAGCAGAAAGAAGTCTTGATAAGAGATGACTACAGAGAATGTGCAACAGGCACCTTGGCGATTTTGGATGACAAATATGTTGATCATCGTTTTCGCAAGCCTGGTGCTCCTCATAGCGCTAGATGGATGAGTCAAGTCCTGTACTGTCAAAAAATGTTAATGTGGAGTGAGCAAATGGACTATTCTGAAGAGTTCATTGAAAAGTTGGAACGAATCAATACATTCATTGCTTTTTTTTATGTTCCAGCTTGGTTGAAAACTGGTATTGCATGTGACGCACCTTGGAATGATCTCAAATTCCTTCATGACATGAAAAACTTTTCATTATGCGATCTCACTGTTGCTGATGTGGCATACAAGAAATTGCGAAAACATCAATGGTATCTAACTGAGGAAATGGTGGTATTTACCATGTTCTCGGCTAATCCAAAGATTCCTGACAAACTGAAGGAAGCGATGGCTGCTAAATTGCTGAAAATGCCAATCCCTGAACAATTTCGCAGAGGTATGCCTCTCAGTCTGATCTCTGACTCTGAGTCAATGAGTATGGTCGATTTGATTGGGCCAGAATCGTGGTTTCTATTTGATGCTATACATGTGGAACATGATTGGTTGAGTCTTCCAGTTTCGGAATGGCATACTGATCCGGATTTCGTGACTGCTCAAGAATTTGTGAATACTGTTGAAGTAGTTAATGATGCAGCAGAGCGTATGGTAAAATTAAATACCGACTATGCTGCGTTCATAACGGATGACAAAAAACAGCGAGCGAGCCTCACAAGCTGTGGAAGATCACCGGAACAGATATGCAGATTTCTCGAAAGCAACCATTTCATCCACCTGATTTATGTAATATTTTGCCAAGTAGATCTCTTTCATTGCCTTATTTTTTCGTTTCGTGTGATGTTTATTATGTGGCTGTGAGTGGATGTTACATTTACAGTTGTATTCTTGCACATGGGGATCCAGGAAATTGATGAACAGTGCCGGGTAGGTTTGAGGGGTGTAGGATATGTGATCCAACAAAATGACTTATCAGTTTTAGGTAGTTTTGAGCAGTTCCAGTTCTAAGGCAGTGTGGGACATGGAAATGATATCCTGAACTAGGAATGCCTNANATAGTGGGGTTTTGTAGCACTCCAAACCGCAACAGCTGCATAAATCCATNTTATATGTCACTTTAACTANGCTAGGTAAAATCGTGACACTCAGATTTTAGGGGAATCCCCTATTTTCAGCTGNTATTCTTCCAGCTCAATGTGCACACGGATGCAGGGNANGAGTTACAAAAAAATGTNGCCAGAATNTGTTTTTAAGGTATAAGGCATGGGAATCGGACTGAAAACCTGGACTTTNTGAAAGTCGGTCAATTCTGAACAACCCTAATGTACAACGCATGCGTCATGGCCTTTCGGCCGACCATCGGCCGAGCATGGAAACGAAGTATATGGCCGACTCGTCGGTCGACGTGGGTGTGCAACTGTGCATGCGCAACAAAATTATCTCGTTCGTCGGCCGAGTCTCTCGAAAACAGGCCTATCGGCCGATCATGGAAACGCATTATACGGCCGTAAACCAAACTTAACGCTGATTGGTCGAGAGACAATGGCCATGGATACGGCGCAGCAACGGAAGACGCTGCCTTTACCTGGGCCTAGTTGGCACTACGATGTATTACTATAGCCGTATACGACTATAAAAACGACAAGATTACAGTTGAATGTTTATTTTTTCATCAATAATAGGATTATAGGAAAGGAAATAAAATATTTAGTAACATATACTAAAATATAATGCCGAAATGGTGCTGTGTTTATAAATGCAGTGCCACCAATGGCAATGAACTGGGTACGAACAGATCTTACCATTCATTTCCTTCCAACGCAAAGCACAGGAAGGTTCGGGAATGCAGAGTAAAAAGGCAGAACTATTTGTTGCATGCATTTGGGCCTGAATTTGATGCCAATAAGAGTGATTTACTTGTAATTATCCAGTAGCAGTCAAATGAAAACTGTTTTTCTGTGATTTCTGCCCAAGTTCAAATTTCATGAACTCATCGACTGTGTTACGATATTTCTAGGGGCACTTTACCTCAAGCACACCAACTGCCGATGAGGTCTGCTCAGCTAGAATCCCTCTATCAGGTAAAGCACCCAGGCATCCACATGGAAAATTAAGAACAAGACCAATCTTTGCTACATTCACATGAGTGATGCTACATATAGGCCTAGTAGTCATGGGCCCTTTTCATACCGGGATTCCGGGAATAACATTTCTCGAAAATGTTTACCGTAACCCCTCTATGTGNACATAACACTGGTNNTTCGGGGCGGTATGANCGCGCTTATTTTNNAAGATTTTTACGGGACCGATTGAGTATGAACACGAAAGGCGCAGCTGGGTTNCCGGAACGNTGTCAATCAAACTTTTAGTTACGGTAACGCGCTGTTCATTCNGGCTNCTTGTATTTCGAGGTCAGCTACCTGCAGCATTTTGATCTTCNTGTGTAATGGTGTTNNGNATGCATTATTCTTGGATNTATATTCTGTATGCTCACAATACGTAGTCACTGTAAAAACTGGGGCCACCCCTAGAGGTGGTTCAAAATGCCACCCCATGATCAGAAGGGTAGGGTGGACTGGTCCACCCACGCCACCGGGTAGATTGGTCTAACCACGCCACAGGGTATACTGGTCTAACCACCCCTATCCGGATATAACCCTTACCTATCCGGATATATCAACCTTGGTATATGCTTCACAAAAGTCAAACCAAGGCATAACAACCTATATATCCTGCCCGAATATCTTCATCAAACGCTCAATCTCCGGTTACCAATACCAACCCATATCTTTGTCAAACTCCTATTCCTGCTGCACTCTTATATACCATATCGGTTTTTGTGATGTTTATTGAAGTGTTCATAATGCCTCGCATGCTAAAAGAAATTAGCCAACATCGTCATTATTTCAGAAAACTCATTAGCAAACTAGTCACTAATCTCGCGAAGTTTGGTGCGAACAGCACAACTGGCCTTTAAATTAGGCACGCGAGCGAGAAAAATCGACATGAAGGTGAGAGATCTTTCAATCTTGTGTGAAAATGTCATGTTGAAGACCCAATGAATTGATATCATCACCGCCAATGCCTGATGAAAGCTGCGTATTTGTGTCATGCGTTGCCCTTCAAAACCGACTGTCCACTCTTCATTCGCCGTATCAAAACAAATGACAGGGTATCCATTTCCGTGTTTGGGTGTCTGTTATTATATCAAAAAAGAATTAGGACAAATCTACACAGCACATCACACAGACACATACTTCTAGCTATCAGCAGTGTTGGGATCAAGCAACTACCTTCGAGTGACGAGTCATTTTGACTCGAGTCAAGTCAAAATTCAAGTCAAGTTGCCTTTTCGAAGCAAGATGTATGAATATGTCTCAAGTGACTCGAGTCAAGTCAGAATTCAAGTCAAGTTGCCTTTTNGAAGTAAGATGTATCATTACGTCTCAAGTGACTCGAGTCAAGTCACGAGTCAAGTTGCCTTTTCGAAGTAAGATGTATCATTACCAACNGGGGGTCCGCAAAGCATTTTCAGGGGGTTCGCGAAGCCTCAAANTAGTTGATAACACCTNATTTGTATTTTTTTNAATTCGGAAAATCACGAGGCAGTTTCGCTTCATTACTAGTANAACTCNCAGAGCTNATATCAACAGAATAACGTGAATAAAGGGATGGTAAGAACCCTGAAAGGTTCAGGTTTGTGTGAACATTTTGCTTATATTCAATATTATACCATGTTTTTTTTGTTCAAAATCCGCGACACACAGTTTGGGAATCGCTGGAATAAACNAAGCANATTATGCAGCCAGGTGAAAGTTGCAATCTTTTTTTGTCACCAACATTGCTAATTATGTTAGTTGCGGCAAAAAATACCAATGGTGCGTAATTTACATAGGAGAATTGATAATAGATTCACATGCTAATGTAACATTGATGAACTTCGTACCCGATCAATCAATAGGAAGTGGTCATACTTTTCGTGAAAAACGGCGGNTACTGCGAAGTGCGACCATCCAATCTAGAAATACAATAATAAAATTGGGTACTGCGGGGAGCAAAAGTTTACTAGTTGATGACAACATAACTTTGATCACATTGGTTGCGGTCAATGTATTTGTGACACATAAATGGAGAGTCAGTCAAAATATCAGAGCAACAACGGATTTTAGAAAAAAAATTAAACTTGGTACAGCCGGAATAAAATATGCAGATTTGGCAGCCAGGTGAAAGTGGCGATCTTTTCTTAGTCGCCAACATTGAACGAATTATATTAGTTGCGGAAATAAAATACCAATGGTGCATAATTTACATAGTGGAGTTGATAATCGATTCATAGGCTAATAACATTGATGAGCTTCGTACCTGATCAATGAATAGGAAGTGGCAATACTCTTCATGAAAAATGGCCGGTAGCGACCATCTGAGATTCTGTAAAAAATACAATATTGAAGTCAGGAGTTAGTTACTGCGGGGAGCTAGTTTATTAGCTAATGACATTGCTGTAATCTTTCAATTACTATAGTTCAGGGGCGACCAGCCTTTTCGGCCAGAGGGCCACAATAATCCAACAAACCATTGCGCGTGTCACTATAGTTGAACTCGTTTCTGTAAATTAGGGGCAAGAAATCAAGTGACCATAAATCGCGCAAAGGGCTAAGAAAAATTCCAAGTCAAATAAATCCGCTGCGAAATATTCTACTTTATGGTCATACACTAACAAATAAAATCTACGAAAACGTGTCTGGCTCCTGGCTATGTCAATAGCTAGCACATGGCAATTTGTTATTGATTTTGATTATAAGTTCCATTATTACCATTACCTAATCTGGTTTGCTCCTATCGGACAATGAAAAAAATGACATCAACATTCAAGTGGCCCGCGCAACGGTTCGTCAATTTCATGTGGCCATTTCTGAGAAGGTTGGCCACCCCTGCTATAGAGCAAGTGCTTTGTTTGCTAAGGAGGTTTCAAATGGGTGCCATATCTGATTTTGATGACTAATCAATACCGAGCAAATCACGGCTTATGAAAATTAATTGACATGAAAGTCGGAGATTTTATAATTTTGGGTAAAAAATAGCATGTTGAATACTCAATGAATTGATATCATCACTGCCAATACCTCATGAATGCTGTGTATTTGTGTCGTGTGTTCCGCTTCAAAACTGACTGCCCACTCTTCATTCGCCATATTGAAGCAGATGACAGGGTCCATACTTGGGTGTCTGTTAATATAACAAAAAAGAATAAGGGTCAAACATATAAACGCAAACATACATATCGACTAGACTAGCCCAGCCTAGCCTATATAGCAGTGGTCGGGAACCTTTTTGTCCGAAGAGCCATATTGGCCCTATTTTTTTCCATCCCAACTAACAAAGAGCTATACATGTCAATCAACTGTTACGTCACAATTGAAAATTCAAGACGTCATGGTAGCACTAATTCGAGCTCACTGCATGGGATTCCTCGTGTGCGCCATATTTTCTCAGTAAAATCTGGTATTTATTGTTCGGAAAGGAAGGTCGAAACGAGAGGTATAGAACAGACGGGCCAACCCTCACCCTTGATAACGCAATTCATATGTAGCTTAGAATTTTTTACAACTGATATTAATCGAATGTGACTGTCACACTGATTACGAAAATCTAAATACTTATTGACTTCTCAAAGTATTCGACGTCAACATAAAGTTGCGTTACACGTATACATTTTATCGCCGCGACTACACAGAGCTATACTTACCGATCAAGAACGTGGATAGCTATGGCGTTGTTTGTAATTCGAACTTTTAATTGTCACATTCTCAACAGTTCATTTCGTGACGTAGATCAGGAAGACAATGCGTATTTGAAAACTGCGTTTTGAAATGGGCGCCGCCGTGTCTGCTATGCTCTTTCATTACTTAACGTATCGCGCAATTCAAGATTTCGAGTCGGGTACATAGAAGTCGCGAGTGATATTGGCCACCGGCGTGACAGTTACTTAAATTTGATGATTTTGAAAAGAGGGGGTCCGAGCCCTCAAACATGAACACGACATTGTCCTTACCTCTCAAAGACTTGTACTGCCACGAGAATAATTATTTTGGCGTTGATTAAAATTTGCCAACAACTCGTTGCAATATTGATCAATTCAATACAAAAATAAATATTTGGTAAAGAGCCATAGGTTCCCGACCACTGCTATATAGTATTCAGCTTATGAAATATAGGGTATGATCAGACATGGACCAGGCATTGCTTTTTTCAGACACAATATGAATATAGTATTGACGCAAAAAGTTGTCGTATCGCTCACCATAAGTAGACCTGCCAAACGACGAAAATAATGGAATAGCCCCAATTTCCAGCCAAAATACATATATGCTGATTTGGCAGCCAGGTGAAAGTGGAGACCTATTTTAGTAATCAACATTAAACTTATTCCATTGGTTGCGGTTGCGGCAATAAAATGTCAATGGTGATTCATTCCCATGCAAATTTGTTTCAATGTTTTACCGCTCCGCGAGGTAAAAAAGTTGCAAAACACTTCTCTAAATTATATTCCATCAGAATCAAATGTAAACCTTTCAAAAAAAAAAAAAAAGATTATTTGACGTACCTGATCAACATATTATCTTTCATGCAGAATGGTAGGTATAGAAACAATCAGGTCTAGATTTGGAGATGCTGTAACACAATCACAAAATATCTTATTGAGTCAAAGTTCATCACTTGATACATGCAGATGAGCATTAACTCATTACAAGACACAGCATATCGAAGAGTGCATCGACGTGTCGCTTCATATGCACGTATTTCTTTAGATAAAAAACGGTGCACATATCGAGGCATGGCCTGATTTCGATTGTCATGCAATTTCAGCATGACTAATGAATACGATATATCATGAGAGGCAATTAATAGATAGAGATTAACTACTTGGTACAAATATTTGAAGAGATCAC
>ATSW01000377.1:0-13207 GCA_000444245.1 Botryllus schlosseri
TAAAATTGCTAATAAACCAATGATGATGATATAGGACACTATGCTTACATCATTGAAAACCGACATCGAAAGTAGTTGGTCGCTGGTCCGGGTCTGCTCGTTAGTCACCGTTGTCCATAAAAGCCCCGAGGTCTGATATTATCGGCTGGTTGGCTGCAACTTGTTTACTGAAGTATTCGAGTTTTGTAAGTGAGGAGAAATTTCGGAGCAAGTGGAAAATTTTAGGATTTTCTTCGATATAACTCCCATATCAAACTAATGTTCCCATATTCAGTGATTTCCGATCCGCCTGAAATGCGGGTTTTTGGTATTGTAATCTTAAGTTATAAGTGTTATGTGCAGAAAGTTATATCGTAAATATAAACGCGTAAATTTCGTACGATTTAAAGAGCGTGTGCTTCGATGACCTATATTTTTAGTGAGAGCCCATTAATGCCGACAATGCGAGAGGGGTTGCATGCTGCACAGGGTGAGATTCGCAATACTTTATTAATAGAACGGTATGTAATGAATTTCGGAAATGACTCGCCGTTTAAAACAACGATGCTCTTGTTTGGGACGCCTATACTCAACCTCAAGTTACGAGAGTCATTGATGTTATAAATGTGTGTATATATAACTACGTAATGATGTTTCATCTGATGAAATGGTATATGCTGGTGTTGAATTCTTTTATCTGATCAGTTTGTACAGGATCACAGCACAGACAGCAGTAATATACCATGAAATTTGTGACTATAGAACGAAAGTTAGCTTAGCCTGTTCTGAGCCGGAATTATGTGGTCTGGAAAGGTTGTTACATGTGACCAATAGTGTATTTGACCTCTAGCAATGGCTGCAAGAACATCACACAATAGAACACCGGTATCACAAGTCACACAAAATGACGACACATGTTTTCTAGTTGTTTGGCAACTAAGTGAACTTTTTAAAATATGCAACTAGAACTAGAACTACTGGCTTTTCAAAAATCCGCAACTAGAAATAGGTACTCGAAACAGCAGTCTGGTTATAGCTGAATGTCAACTAACTATAGATTGGTATAGTTTGTACAAGTCTTTCTAACAAGTTTATCAATTTTCTTATAGCAATATTTAAGACAGTTTTTTAAGGCCTATCCCTATCATATAGTTTAACTTGTAAATTGTTGCCCTTCTCAATTATTCAACCAGTATTTTTTTTCTCGTTCCAGTACTCTAGACTTGTTTTTATTGTAAAGTATTCTAAGCGACTTCTTTACATTCTTACCGCGCAATCTGCGTTTTGATGGACCCGCGCGTTTCTTGGATTCAACCAGAACAACTAGGCCCCGCTACTGAACTGTGGATGACATTTTGGAAAACATTGCAGGTATGGCGATGCAATTCGGTATGTTCCATGGAGTGAAAGCCATCATTGAGAATATATTTTTAGACTTACAAACGCGTCTCCGATTCTGTTAACTACAAACCAACTCCGTACAGGTAGTGCATTCATTTTTGTGACAACTNTTCTACTGAGCAGCATAAACATCGGCAACTATTTCGACTCTACCAGGTAATATATTATTACTGTACTTGAGTTACATGAATGGCCGCAACCATTGGCACGACTGTAAGACCGGAAAATAGACACTAGATAGAAGAGGTCAAATTAGCCAAGGCGGCTAATCATGCAGAAGTAGAAGTAACGACACAGAATTCTGATCAAGTACAAATAGTGCTTTTTGAAGCAGCCCAAAATACTTCAAGTAGAAGACTACTAGAAGAATTCTTTGAAAACTATCCAAGTAAGTAATTTTTAATGACAGTGATAAGTCATAAATACGTAGGCTAGTTGAAGAAATATTTCTTGGTCGTTTTAAGATAGTTGGCGAAGGGCGCTACTCAAGTATAACAATTGATTATTTCCTGGTATATTTGAGATAGTTGCCAGCATTGATGCTAGTCAAGTAAAACATTTGAAGAGCTTCATGGTGGCACAGAACTTCAATATACAATTGAATAGTATAATTATATTGAAATGAATCCGAATATTTTCGGCTGACACTCGTNAGGGGTAATCGTCAGCAACTAGTAGAGAATGGAAAGGTTCATCGTATATCAACAATCGTATCACAAATATCACGTTAAGTAAAATAATGAAATATTTCCTGGTAGAGTCGCGATAGTTGGTTCTACTCGAGTATAATAATTGATTATTTCCTGGTAAATTCTAGATAGCTGTCTGCAATGATGCTACTCAAGTAGAATAATGAAATATTTCCTGGTAGAGTCAAGATAGTTGCCGGCATAGATGCTACTCGAATAGAATAGTTGGCGATATTGACATAATAGACACACCTATCTCGGTCCATTGTGTATCGAATTTAATTTACCCAGCCATTCGATGCCTGCCCACCAACTGGATTTTATTCCTCTGTCTGGTGACACGGACCGCACATCCGGACCACCATGCTTGAAAGAGTCCTCCCCGCCAAGGGGTGGCAAAAAACGTCGAGAGAATCCGGCGTCTACGTACGATATCAACTATTCGAGAGAGATTATTAACCGTGGAGGAATGCCTTGGAAAAATAACATTTACCCAAACGGTGTTGTTGGGTAAGTTGACTTCTGTTCAGCATAAGAAGTATGATTTGATCTTCTCATTGTTACGATCTCACCAGCAATTAGATCTGGGCAATATCGAGCACCTGTGTGAGTTGATTAAAAATAGAGTATTAGGCTTCCAGTCGATTGTAACTTATCATCACTCCACATCAGTATGAATGATGTGGAAAGTTCTAATACGCAGGCCTAAATTACCATATATATCTATTAAAAGATTATTCGATATTTTTTCGACCATAGCTGTTTCCAGTAAAGTGCAAAGCTTTGTACTTGATGTTTCGTGTGCCGCGATATGACCTATCGAGGTTTCCATCCTTAGACAGTGGAAAATAGCTTCGAAGCTATCATTTTCATTGATCAATCAACTCTTTGGAAAAAATCTTGCACATAAACATGTGTTATCTAGAAGCTACAAGAAATACCTAGGTAGGCCACAACCTAACTCAATTTTCATTGAACCAACAACAGAGAATGAAATCATCACAATTGTGCACAATCTAAAAAAAAAACTCGGCAACTGGGCCTGATGGTGTTCCTGTTGATATTTTGAAGGAAACCATAACAGCGCCAACCCTCAATGTATTGATTAACAAATGTTTCGAACTTGGGATCTTTCCTGATTGTCTCAAAGTAGCACGTGTGACTCCAGTTTTCAAAAAAGGAGATCCACTCAAGTTATCCAACNATAGANNAATATCAATATTACCNGTNTTTTCTAAAATTTTAGAAAAATTANTGCTAATTAGATTAACCAACTTCACAGATGAATTTAATATATTATCTAAAAAACAGTTNGNGTTTAGAGAAAACCACTCAACCTTGCATGCNGTNATTGACAGTGTTGATAACATCTATCAGAGCNTGTTTNAGAAGCTATCAACCATTTGTGTTTATCTAGATCTGCAAAAGGCATTTGACACTGTCGATAGAACTATACTACATAGGCAAATTACATCACTATGGATTTAGAGGNGGTGNTGTATAAACTATTGGAGTCTTACTTGAACAATAGAAGCCAATTTGTCAAAAGTAACNNATTTTNATCTGANAAATCAATAGTTGAAATGGGTGTACCACAAGGATCCGTTTTAGGTCCCTTCTTGTTTTTGATCTATATAAATGACTTAAATAANGCCTCNGACTTTACTATCCAATTATTTGCAGATGACACATCTCTGATGCTGTCGTCGAACAATATAACTGACTTAGAGTCCTCTTGCAACTCAAACCTGCAAAAAATATTGGATTGGATGAATAATAATAGATTAACCATAAATACCTCAAAAACTCACTGTATGCTCTTTGGAAGGAATTCGAATNGTAATTTTGATATAAGGCTGAATAGGGANAGCCTGATTCTACAGAAAAGCATNCATTATTTNGGTATAGTTATTGATAACAATNTGACATGNGGTGAACATATAACCTCTATTTGCAACAAGCTATCTAAAACCATAGGTATCATTNGAAAGTCACGTTTTATTTTACCACAATCCACACGAATAATGATTTATCATACCCTATTTCACTCTCATCTAACTTATGGTATCATTCNCTGGGGATCCACATGGGAGAAACATTTGGATCGAGTTAGGAGCCTGCAAAATAAAGCCATCAAACTAATATGCCTTGCCAATCGTAGAGATCACGTTAACCCNTTATANTATAATTTNAAAATCCTGAAAATTNATGATATTTACAGATTTGAAGTCGGCATTCTGATGCATAAGTTCTACAATAACACCNTACCTGACATTTTCTCGNACTNCTTTACACCTATCAGTGAACATCATTCTCAATTTACAAGAGGTTCTGTTATGAATCTGTATTTACCTAAAGCCCATCACAAAACCATTGCCTATCAAGGTCCTCTAATATAGAACTCCATTCCTTCGCATATTAGGAGCAATACTTTATATGTATTTAAAACCATGTATCGTGCCTTCCTTATTGAATCATACAAAAGCTAAAATGTATTTTTAGTGTGAAATAGTACCGGTCAACATATCTTGTTTGCTTCAGACCAGTACACTTTATATTCTTTTCCTCCGTTTTTCCTAACATGTGCTCTTACATTTATCCTGTCAATCTTACAATTCACTGTTGCAGTACGACGTATGCAATTTATAGCCAACCTACTTCGATCAGCTGCAGCAGACTCGATGATCAACAGATCACTTCGCTGCAGCTTCATCTTGCAATCGTAAAACATATTGGCCAATCCTATAAACTGTAAATCGTATTCGTACACATCTCATTTACTTTGAAACTGACACTGTAACCATTTTTTATGTATGTGTCCGTGATTCTGAAGTTTATGCTATTTTGTTGCCTGTTATGTTATTTTGCGATGATGAATAAAAAATTCTCTCTCTCTCTCTCTCTCTCTCTTACTGGCGAGAAGCATTTAATTTCAGTACTCGAAAAGATCATCTCTCCATACTCGACTCGAGAACTGTGTGTGTTAAACGAGCCGAGCTTGGTGCTCAGACATTTGCCATTGTTGTGCTTTTGAGAATAAACTATGGTTTGATATGAAGTGAACTTTTGATGTCTGTTGTATATCTTTCTAATTCGGAGTTGAATTGAATTTGCAGGATTTGCACATTCAGTAGTTCTAATCTAATTAGTAAAAAACTGTAGCTTCAATTCTAATATAGATATAATGGTAATTGTAGTGTTATTTTGTAAAGCTAAAAGTTTTCTGGTTATACAACCCTGTATTATTGTTGTGGTCTGGCTGTTCCGTATTTTGGCTGAAAATAAAGACTCTCTCTCTCCATGTTCAGCCTTCACATGGAAATCTGCGAGTTCTACGAATACATGAAGCCGACAGACGCAGAGCAGTGGATGAGAGAGAATGTCATCAAGCAAGTCGAGCAACTGATTCGAGACGAGTGGAGTCACGCTCGAGTCGACGTTTTTGGATCGTTCAAAACCGGGCTCTACCTACCCACCAGGTGTGTGTGTGTGTGTGTGTGGAACACGAATTAAGCAAACATGATTGGTCCTGCCTCTTGCCAGACCTGGATAACTAGATAATTCTAGTCTAATCAGAACAGAATGTCTGTAATCTAAGGCTAATCTAATTTGTGAAATGTTTCTATGCTATAATTCTTATGTAATTTCTAGTTTTCGTGAAAATGCAACAGGTCAGCTATACCCTGCGAAACGAGCCAAGCTTACTGTACGGACTTTTTCCATTGTCGTGCTTATGACAATGAACTCTGATTTGATATGAAGTGTACTTGGTTTTTGTCGTACTTCTTTTGCGAATTCGGTCAAGTAGTAACACTAATCTGATATGGAAAAATTCTAATTCCAATCTGATCTGGAAAAGCTGAAAATTTTCTAGTTTTCCATCTCCGCCTGTGGCTATACACTGCATTGTTGCTGTTGTCAAGCTTTTATTGATCGTATATGAAAACATGTTGGGTCGTGATTTGTCATTTGTTTTTGAATTCAACTCTGTTTTATTTCCTTCATCATACCGATAAGTTTCGATAAGGGGCACGCGAAACGTTCTTCAAGTTAAGAATTGTTTATACCAATGTATTTTATTTTTTGTTTTGAAATTTTTGAATGCTTGTTTATTCACAGTGATATCGACCTGGTTGTATTCGGGGAGTGGCCCGACCTTCCTTTGTGGAGGCTTCGTCGTTTGCTCATCGAAAAAGGAATCGCTGAAGAAAGCTCTGTTAAAGTTCTGGATCGTGCAGCGGTGTGTGATGTCCTTTTCAAAATTTTATCGCCTACCCGACAAACTGGTCAGGCTTTCTAAAAATTGATGCATATCAAATTTTGCCCGACCTGGAGCAGCCAAGTAAAAATTTTTGAATTTAATGAAAAAAAAATTCTTATTTCATTGGCTATTCCATGAAATTGCTAGATCGCCTAAAAATGATGCACATGAAATTTGGCACAACCTGTAGTATCTAAGTAGAGTAGAAAATGTTTGATTTATTAAAAAAAAGTTTGTTTTCAAATTTCATTGGTTACTTTAGGAAATTGTTAGGTTGCCTAAAAACGATATATCAAATTTTGCTCAACTTGTAGTAACTGGGTTATCAGAGTGGAGAATTTTGAATATAGTAAATAAAATTGAAATGATTTTTTAAAATTTCTATGGCTACCTCATGAAATGATTAGGTTGTCTAAAAAACCGATGCATATAATAGCATCTTTGGCTCAATCTCAACCCGTTGAAGTTCCTATAAATTTTTAAATTTTATAAAAATGAAATGTTTTAATTTCAAATTTTCTCAAAAAAAAGTTGTATTTGAATAATTTGAATAGTAACGCGACATAATAGACATCAAATTTCATTGACAGGTACCCATCGTAAAACTGCGTCACGCCGAGACCGACGTCAAAGTCGACATTAGTTTCAACATGGAGGCCGGAGTACGCAGCGTAGTTCTGATCAAGGTCTGTATTTCTTTAGGGAAAAGTCAAAGAAATTGACAATTGATTAAAAACTTTCCTCGCACAGAGTTACATCTCGGAATACCCGGCCCTGCCCAAACTGGTCTTTGTCTTGAAGCAATTTCTCTTGCAACGCGACCTTAATGAAGTGTGGACCGGAGGAATTAGTTCCTACTCCCTTATTCTGCTGTGCGTCAGTTTTTTGCAGGTACGTTTGCTCAGTAGAAGTAGAATTAACATAAATTCCCGGTCAAGTACAGATAGCATACAGATTTCCATGTAAATATAAATTCAAGTGTTTTAGGCCTACTTTTGCCCCAAAAAAGTGCTGACTTGTGTTATGAGTCCATGTTAATAAAGCTACTTGAGTGCTCTAAAAAAGTAGACTTACTCCGTTGCTGACGGCCTATTCTGATCGCAGTTACATCCGCGTAACGAAGGCCGAAAGGTGAACCCTAACCTNGGAGTGTTGCTGATTGAATTTTTCGAGCTGTACGGACGTCAGTTTAATTTCATGAATATCGGGATCCGGGTGAAAAACGGAGGTTCCTACATCAAGAAAGAAGAGGTTGGTCGATTTTGAGTCTTCATTTTCATGTAGGTTTAAGGAGTTCCCAACCTTNATTTGCCAGGCAGAAAATTTTGTCATTNGATTAGAATGACTGAATTCGCCACTACTTTGAAATTGAAATAAATTCCAAAGTAGAAAGAAATGCAACAAAAACCAAGTTCATATCAAAGCAGAGCTGATTATCNTAGTCACAAGAATGGCAAATGTCTGTACATCGAGCTTGGCACGTTTCAAACGCTNCAGTTCTCATCTAGCAGTTTNAGTGAGACCAGANAATAGATTGATTGGAAATGAGAGTACATAGAAACATGTCACGAATTAGGATTGGATTATTTTAGTTGTCCATGTGTATTGTTGACACCATGGCACCCTTCAAAACTTTGAAAAATCAATAGCCCCCCCTATCATACTCAACCTTCATGAAATAATTTTAAAAAGAGTATTTTCATTNATNAAATGATTTGTACANCAACTAGTAGTTAGAANGATAAAATTATGTAAATACNATACGCATTAAACTTGATAATACATTAATTAGTTGGGTTTGGAGCCCCTGCAGACTTGCACAGACCATCAATCCATTTAGCTGACGGTCACCTAACTACTTGCGCATCCAGATAACAATCTAGTTACCGAATAACTATTAAACACGTGTCGTCGTTTGGCATGTATCGTGATACCGGTGTTCTGTTGTGTGATGCTCTTGTAGACATTGCTTGCTCAGAGTCATCACTGCTACCAGTGGCTTATCCGAAGAGTTGGGTTTGGTGTCGAAACCCCTCCCATTTGAGACACAATAAAATAACTCCATGAAGCTAAAAATTGATGACCTGCTTTCGAATTAATTCTTGTTAGTTAGTTCTAGTTACGCATTTTGAAAATTCAGTGGTTTGTACAATTCTGAACCCCTGCTTTAACTGAAACACTCGCCGATTCAGGTTCGTAAGCAGATGGAGAACGGTTCCACCCCATCCATTCTCTGTATCGAAGACCCACTCACCCCTGGTAACGACCTGGGTAAAGGCTCCTACGGAGCGCTGCAAGTGAAACAGGCTTTCGAATACGCGTACAGGGTTCTAAACAATGCCGTTCTCTCCAGCAATTATCCTAAGGACTGCCTGCACAGGTTCGTTGATCCAGATTAGTCAGTCATAGACAGGCGTGTTTTTTTTGGCATATGGCGAAAAATGGTTTGTTTTTTGATAGGCTATTTTTTAGATTTTATGTTTTAGCATTACAGGCATAGTCACTCTGAATAGGGCTAGGCACAATGCTTCCAGTACTCGAATCTGAATCAAGTATAACACTGATTATTCGAATAGTGAGGGATGACATTTATTATTGCGCTTAAGCATCAATTTATTGATGGGCATTATAGATTTGATACTTTCACAGCACCCGCGTTCGGTTTTAATGTTTTTATTTGAAATTTTAAGAAAAATCAACTTCTCTTCAACATTTGACAGCAGCCTCAGTTGGATGTAACGTTATTATTAAAAATTTATTAAAAATGACATTTTTGGGTGTTTTCAATGCCAAAGTTTTTCATAAAAATCGACTTCTCCCATTTTTTATATTCTCAACATGTTTTGGCCTGCGCTTCCCCAAATGCCGAAAATATCTCCTACGATGTACCTTCACAGCACGCTCAGCCGGATTTTGAAAGTCACGGACCAAGTGATCGAGTATCGGCAAGAGATTCGCAAATCGTGGACGCGGCCCCCAAAACGAAGTGAGAGTTTTGCGGTCGGGTTTGCGGCAATGTTGACAAAGCACATATTATATTTTAGATACGGCAGGAAGCCCCTCCTCACTTTCGTCGGGGCCCATCAGCGGTACGTCCATGTGTCTTGTTTAGAGCCTGACCGATATCGGGTTTTTGAGTCGATACCAATATACCTATATAATTTTTTTTTTAGTTTTACTGGCTGCTTGATAAAATTGTCAAGTTGCTTAAAAAAACGTTGCACACTCATTTTGGCTGAATTCCCACCTACAGAAGCTTTGCTATATAAGAAAAACAATTATTTAATAAAAATAAATATAATTTTTTTCAATCTCTACTGGCTACCCGATGAAATTGGTAGATCGTCTGGAAAAAACGATTCTCCGCAAATTTGGCTCAATTCCAACTAGTAGAAACGAAATGAACGAAAGTTTCATTTGATTTTGTTACGTAGCGTTATAGTTTTTTGACGATATTTCTTTCATAGTGCAATATTTGATAATAATCAGGCTGTAATTTTGATAATATATGTATGATCTATCTTATATGGATTGACAAACGTTGCAGGTTCAGACGGAGCTGAGGCGTCGATGGAATCATCTTCGATCGATTCGGTTCGGATATGCTGAATATGGCGTCTTTGTTTTTGTACTCATTGTTTTGTCACAGGAAGAGGCGAATGTGCGATCCAAAGAAGTCTCGACGACCTCGGACAAACGCGAGCACCACGGTTTGAAACGGAATACCGAAAAAACAAAGACAGTGAAAAAATGCTCTGAAGGTTCTAGTTTAATTACTGATAACTAGTTGCTCAGTGAGAGTTCTTCCAGCTTTAGCTACTTCTCAAAATAGGTTTTGTCTACCTTCTCCCGTGGTTATGTGTTGAGATTACTTCGCCTTGAAGAGTGTTTGAAGCGAAACTACTTGCTGGACTTCTAAAAGTGAAAGTAGTTTTGTAGGATGAGTAACACCTCGATAAATTGAACGGCAACTGATTGTAATATTGAAGATTCTAATTTCAAAAGTAGCGCATTTTGAAAAGTGAATAGTTCTAGATAGGCATTTTAGTTCCCAAACAACTAGAAAACATGTTTCATTGTATGTAGTGAATAGTGACACCAGTGTTGTGTTGTGTGATGTTCTTGCAGACATTGCTAGCTCAGAGTTATCACTACTAACAGTGGGGTATAAAGGGGGTTGGGGGTCGGAAACTCTCCCGTTTCAAACTTTTAACCCATTCGAAATGCTGATTCTACGATATTTCTTGGGTTATTTTTGCTCATCATTAGCCTAAGTTACTGATTCTCAAAGGCCTTCAGTTTTAATTCTGGAGTTTTGAAAACCCAATAGTTTGTGAAAATCCACTCCTCAACCAAATCTGTTTTTCGAAACTGTCATTTTCCGCTCCCACTTGCAAATTGTTCTGAAATTACTAACTGTAATTGAGTTGAAATATGAGGCCTTACTTCTTCTTTGAGAGGCAATGTCGATTGCTCACAAGTCCTTTGCTAAGAAATCGGGTTAGACGCGGGTGATGCTAAATAAAGTGTGTTTTTAGCTTCCTCGTCGAGTGACCCGGAGAAGAGAGACGTCAGAAAACCACGCAAGGTAAATACTCTTTCTAACGAGACTCGCCTCGAAACGGTGCGATTCTGTGACTTTTTCAGCCCGCGAAACGAGACGCCAAGAGGAATAAAGAAGTTTTCGTAACGAGGAACGTTAGCTGACATTCCTCGTCGGAAAGCTTTTGCGGACGAAAGTTCAAAGTGCCTTTTTGTAAGCGTGTTTCTGTTCACTGCCTGACGCAGAGCTGGTGAGATCGAGATGCTTTCCTTGTTGGAGATTGCGACACAACTGCCGTTAACAATCGGACGTTATTAACATTGACTTTGGATCAAAATGTGGATTGGGTTTATGAAACCCTCACCACTGATGGGATTCCATTGGATCAAGTTGTTCCGGAACATTCGTTTCATGTTACGATTGTAGTCAGAATTGCGAGTAATAAAATGATACAAATGAACTGGGTTTGGAAATTGGAGAGATTAGTCGACAAGTTATTCAAATATGGGTGCGGGGATAAGGATGCTACGGAAAATGCTCTAACAAATATACTTAGAATAGTATATAGAAATATCACAAATCTCTATTGAAGCAGTTACCAAGTCAAAACAAAGTATTCTCTATGCCTCTCTTAATAATTTAAAACAAAACCACTCCAGGAAGTGTGTGTATGTAAGCATAATATAGTAGAAGTACAAATATTTCGCTGGTGTTACGACTTGTTAATACTATACAATGCGCTGACAACTGTCAGCCAAGAACATTCTGGTTCATTTCAATATCAATACATTGTTCAATTGTATGTTGAAGTTCTGTACCGCCAACAGTCTATACTACTAACGAAAATTGGTGGTGGATGTTAAAAGGTAAAGTAGCAACGAAGTATAATAAAAAAGGCTGCATTTGGAAAATTGAGTAGCTGTAGATCTAGTTTTAGTTGAGAGTTTAGAAAATTGAGTAATTCTGGCTCTAGTTGACCATCTTGAACATCCAGTGGTTTGTAATGACTCGAGTCATGCCTACTGCAACCTTGGCATAGAGTCAATTTGTGTGTTGACTTGCTCGTACTTGCTTAATTTGCAATACTCGAAATTAATTACTATATTATGGATGTGGGGCATTCAATTTCACTGAAATAGTTTAAAAAAGTGAGTTGAACAGTCAAACACAGTGACTCAGACTTAACACTATGTAAGTCATATTGACCGGTGACCCAGGACCTTGTGATTGGTTACAACCCTGTGCATCCCGTCTCTCATTCTCACACAACACAAGCATAGCGTAATCAACTTTCTTCAAATAAACAGGAAACACCGCCAATACAATGTTTACATTTGCACTCTCTGTCAAGAATCAAATCCACGGGCAGCAGACGACAATTTCGGCTCATCTTCAAGCAGATACGATGTCAAAACAGACAAGTGGTATCGATGTAAGGGCAAAGAACGGGGGGCGTCTACAACCAACGTCGCACGGATCGACACAGCTGCACATAATCTAAGTGATATAGACGCCCGTCGAGTATAATTGTAAAATTTGAGCCGCAATGTGAGGCCTTATCGAGTATCGCGGGGGGTTGAAGATGGAGAACTGCAGTTTAAGAGAGAATGTATCCGAGCGAGACCCCGGTGACAAACGCGACAATCAGGAAGATGAGAATTATACGTTTCTGGCTAGCGGCCAGACCTTCTTTGCTGGATGGCTCGAATCCGTCTGGCCGACTCTGTAAATAAATACGTGTGTCATATTTTCAGGTTTTGCAGATTAGATTTCGCATTAGAATGATACCGGGGTGTTTCCTTCCCAAATTACACTAAATTCATTTAAACGACTTGAAAGAAATCGCTAACCTTCAGCTCGTCGTTCTCAAGTTTCAGCTTAGCTACGATCTGCTGGAGTCGTTTCTGTTCTTCCATGATTGCTCCCAGCTCAGACTCCTTATCAGAGCCTGGCGTGGGGGTCGGGGCAGCCGCCTCGCTCTTCACCGGGCTCTGATGGCCACAATTAATATAATTATTAATTCATAATGAATATTGATAAAATAAAACTTATACATCGTCACATTGGAATCAGAGTAGATTATGTCCATTGGGCTGTTCAGAAAAAAACTGACTATATGATAAAATTGTTAGATTGGTGAAAACAACGCCGGACACCAACTTTGGCTCAATTCCAACCAGTAGAGGCGAAGTTATTGCAGTGGAAAAATTTCCAATTCCATGATTTTATAATAAATAAGAGTTAGCCACCGTAATACTATTTTATTCAAATCCAAATTTTTCTACTGCAATAACTTCGCTTCTAGTGGTTGGAATTGAGACAAATTTGGTGAAC
>ATSW01000378.1:0-20174 GCA_000444245.1 Botryllus schlosseri
CTCTCTCTCTCTCTCTCTCTCTCTCTCTCTCTCTCTCTCAAACGTATTGTGACTCGAGTCGAAATGTGAGAGTTCGTTTTTTCGAGTAATGAAAATGGATGCCTCACACCAATAATAATATTTTAACGACAAAAAATATAGATTTGATACTTTATATTCACCGGTGGAGCCTCAACACCTCGGTTAGCCGCATCTCATCACCGAAAAACATGTCACACAAGGATACGAAAATTTACGGAATGGCATTTCTGTCGAGTCGTGATCGAACTTCATAATGGTCACAAAGCGCCGCGATAACTTTTACTGTTATTTTTTGTTGGAAACTGGCTGTATTTTTTTCTTTCCATAATATGCCCAATGCAGTCAGGGCTTTTTGCGAAACCGAGTGGTTTCGGTGTAAGATTGTTTTTCTTAAGAGCTTTTTACGGAGTGAAAAGCAAACTATTAACCTCTACCAAAAGTTGACCCCCTCAAAGCAAATAAATAGCCTCGAGTATAGGGATAAGAAATATCTGCTTCATAGAGAATATTTGAATTCTATGCTTCCCGCTGTTTACGCGGCTTCGAGTACCGCCAGTGTATGAACATTTTATACGTATAAGATTCGGTGATCAATTATTATGTTTTAAAGATTATTGCTTTTGTTGAAATACTTCTTATGATGTGCCTTCACTCGCCGACAACAACAGCAACCACTTGTGCTTCCACGATCGTTCCACACCGGGTCAGATTAAACCATAAAAACGTTTATCAGTTATATGCAAGCATTGTGATCTGCAAAGACACATAATGTACTGCACTGTACACTGACAACATGCGATGTAATGAACATACAGGAGGATGCCTTTTACGACTAGTCCTATACATACATTATACGATGATGATAGTAGTACAATATAATGCCTCTATAAGTTGTATTTTAAACCATTCCATTTACTTGTGATGTGAGCTACTTAAACCTCTTTAATGTGAAGCTGTTGATATTTCTACACCGAATTATGACTACGAAGTCCTACCGGTCCTAATATCAATCTATGAATGTGTTGAGCTGTCCGCGTTCGTCTGCTGTCTTTACTAACGAGATCGATTATAAATTTCCAAGAGGCACTTTTAACGAACACCTCATCTTCAATTCTTGGTCGCTCTTTCGAGACTACCAGACGACATAATATGAATGATAGCACAATTTTCTCTGTCAAAAAATGAGTATCACAGTCAATTCTGAAATCCAATAATACGCGCGAAGGGTCATTCAATAGGTCCAACATGTATCGGAGCCATGGCGTACGACTGTGTGACAGCAGAAAAAATCTAAATTCGTTGCTGTAATCGGGTATGCAATGGCAGTAAACACACTTTACAATAGCATCGATATCGGTGTGCACGAACATAGTGCCATTCAAGATTTAATACCCATATTAGCACAAATGTAATGCCATTGAAGGTGCAACATTAGTGTATAATACTGTGCAGTATACATAGTACATATCGATTGTATATTTATACCTTGGCTACTTTCGCATTGCTGTTAATTGAAATCCATCTGCGTGTGTAAGGAAAGGACGTTATGTGTTTTTGCCCTTGATGTTTTGCGGCATAGACAGACACCGACTCACGAATATACATACACACCATATGCATATGCATACCAGGAGTACATTATGTACACATGTCGCTGGACAAGGAAGGTACCGATATAGTCTTGTAAGGCTTTCCAAGTCTTGCACCACCCACCCATGCTATTCCGGTAATGCCGAGCGCTAAACGGGGAAGTCATCGACACAAGTGTTACCAATCAGTATGTTTTCTTATTTCCTATATCCGTACACCCGTAAATGCGCCGTAAAATGTGTGTATTGGGATATCTTACGTTCAGAGAAGTTAGATTGGTATATCCTGAAGCAATCTTCTGCTTGCATGAAGTGGATAAACAACATCCAGAAATTGCACACATTACGTTTTTATCAATAATATCCACGAAATCTACTGAATACCCATAGCTGACATCCTATACGAATTAACATTGTCTACGTTATTTTATAAGATATTTCAAAACCTTTGATCTCACGCTCTTCATTTTAAACGGTATGTTTTCAATATAAATATGTGTATTACGTTTCTGTGTATAGTTGCCATGGTCTGCATTTGAAGGCAGAAAAACACCATCCCCTAATGAAAGCCGTCAGAAATTCTATCGCAACAGAAACCATGTTTGGTATGACTTTTTCTGTGTAGACTTTCGCACAGAGCACATCACAAATCGGCTTACACCAAAACGAAAGCGCTGTAACACAATCCGACGGAAACCGCGAGCGTGTTTGTCGCCCAATTTACGGTTAAACAAATTAGGTATTGCGCCCGGGCCATTCTGCAATGACGCGGCAAAGGAGCGGCGGGTATTAAACAGATTTACCCGTTTTGGTAATCGCGGCGAAGAGCGTTTCAAAGCAAATGAAGAGTTTGCGTTGCTGTTGATGAAGAGGATTATATAGTCCGGTTCAAGTATATGGTAATGATTTTCTAGGTGTGTGGAATTGGTAGCCTTTATCAGGGGGTTGTCTTTACTAAAAAATACTCGTTGTCTGTTCATATAGTGTTGCAGGTGGTGTTAGTCTTTGAAACATTGATGACGCGTTTTCGGGAGATTAGAAATCTCACGTAAAAGCTCATTACAAAAAAGAAAAATCTGCGATACGTATTTTCTGATTATCTATTTTACCATATACCGTTATTCTCACTCAACAACCACGGCTCAATGTGCGCTGTAGAGAGAAGCGAGTATCACCAATATCTTGGTACCGCATTTTACGTGAAACTATTATATAAAATTACATCATAAGTTCAATGGGTAGTCGCTGGTTATGATTTATATCAACTAACCACAATAAACTATCAATAATTACGTTACCATTTAAAACTAGACAGGGTGGTGATCATTATTATCCTCCTCCTGTTACGTTGTGATGTATGGTATATTGATAGCCCGACATACGAAATGGCGGTGGTTTTTATGTCATACCACTACATCGAATATCTTACTACATACTATCTTACAACGTATGCATATTTCGTTACGCAATGACGAGCAAAGCTAATACTTGTGATGTTAATTTGAGCAGTGGACTCGGAAAAGACGACGTTTCTGCTCTCAATAAGCTGATATATATTAGTTATCCTATTCATTGCTCCCTTTAGTTTAGTTTATGTCGCAGTTCTTGTAGAAGTAATGATGATCGTTTTTGTACAAAGAGATCGATTAGAAACGTAAACAGTGAATCGATTACTTCGGATTTCTTTCAAATGTAATCGATTGCGATTACGATTCCTTGAAAATCGTGATGGATGATGATTACAAAACACGGTTAGCCCATGTCTGCTTCGTACCGAAATTTCGCATCGTACTTTTTGCCCAAATCATATCGTACCGTGGCAAATATCGTACAATTACCGTGCCAATTCCCGACCGTATTGGTAAACTATTAGGCCAAATCACTTTCTCCATACCCATTACCCATCTCCCCGACGTCGCAATGATTCCGCGATTCGGACGCGAAGCGGCCTCTCATGTCACACAATCTATCAAGCGTCTTTCCCGATCTTGACTTCGATTACAAATCAGAGGCCGAAATGTATGACGTGAAACCATTCAATCGCGTTGAAATAAAACGAAAACAAGTCGCCGCGAGTATCGGTAGCTCATTGCGAAGGTCCTCGAAGGAATTGTCCGACCTTCGACAGGTGACGACAACGTCTGTCACTGAGCTGAAACCACATCCATCTCGTGTCACGGTACATGTCATTTTCAAGTGGCATTTCTGACCTTGAGCGATGTTCAAGTTACAAATTCCTGTGGTTGTTTACCAACGACTGCACAAATTGAGGTTTGCGTTATACGAAGTGAATCCCGTGTGCGATCCATTTCTGATCCCCAGGGGTGGCTTGCTGAAAGGCTAACAGCATTAGAAGATTGATTAGGCAGGTAACAGAAACTTATCCGTGACGACTCCGGGGACTGTGTGAGTGTGTAAAGGTATGATGATGGGCGGGCTTAACTTATTTTGAATCTCATATAACACATGATATATATATACGGATTCATTTACTTTGTCACCGGTCCTCCGGTATGGACAAAGTNACTGNCNGACTCGAGGAAATTAAGCCTTACGTCACAGTCGCCACCTGTCAGAATAAGCGCAAACCATGTTGGTATATATTCAGTGATAAAAACAGAATAATATATTTGTGGATTGACTATGCGTAAGCTACATGACACGATCAATCGCATATACCTCGTGACACAGGACAAATTATTTCATGGATTATATTATTGTCCATACATATGCATAACACATTGTATTCACATTACAAATTCAAGCGCATAAAACAATATTGCGTTATTTCTTTTTTCAACTAATATAAAATACATATGTGCCTCACTTCTGGTATAATATTAATTATTATTTATGTAGGATATATTTTCCTTGTTTTTTTGAAATGAAACTACATTGTAGGACGATAACGAAAATGGTCAAGGATATGAAAAGACATAAATGTGACTATATAGTTGAAGCGCAGAAAGTCTTTGTGAAAAGGCGGCCAGTCTTAATGAAACATATTGGGCATCATTTCCCGTTTCGTATTAGTTCTATTCCTATAGACTTTTGCCGTGTGCCGTCGTTGCAAATCTGCATAACAAGTTCATAGCAGTGGTGGCGTGTACACCTGTATACTGACAATTTTGGATATAAACAAAAATTCATCCATAATCTTGAACTAGATCAATGTAACATAACAACTCGAAGTTCATCGTTGGCGGTGGCCAATTATGTAATCATGTAATAAGTGGGCAATACTAAAAGTAACAGAAAACTCTTTACATAGATATAGATAATTTGAAGTACGTGAAGATAGCTCGCGTAGTCATAAACGATTGTTGTATAGTGAATACCTCACATGGTTATATCCTGCGTCCTACATCCATACCGTTACAGACATGTCTGTTTTATAGAAAATGTAGTGTACCGTAGTATATATATATATATATCTTAATCATGGTGTTTGCAGTGTGACTTTTAGAGAGCAGAAAATTTAAAAGCAACAAGATCCGCCAATCTGTATAGTATGACGACGTTATGGAAGTCAAGCCAAGATATATCCACACACGCTTCCATGATGTCGTTAACAGATTTTGGAGTTACACTGTGTCTATATTATCTGTACGAGACGTAGCAATCAAACCGTGAAGTAGTGTTGTAGTTTTCAACGAAGAACGAAAGACAGTTACAGAAAGAAGACACCTCCGTGTTCACTGTTCCTATAGGCCATTATCAAGCATGGCACTTCCGACCGATATGCAAAGAAAACAGAGAAATATTTGCACGGTGTGTTTACAAATCAAAGAGATGTATTTTGTAGGGAAATGCTGGAAGGATTGTGGATCCGTTTCAAGTAAACATACTTGATGGAAGAAATTTCATTTGAGTGTTTGGGAAGTCATGGTCAAATGCAACGCTATGTAACTGTATCCGCCAATACGTCTCAAACGACACGTTTGTCTTTCGATGCATATTCGATCAATAAGCCAAAACTGTGACTTGTCGGCATATCTTGAGATCAACAATTTATAGATATCTCGTTGCACTATCATAAAAAGCAAGTCAGTTGTCAATCAGCCGAAAAAAACAATTAATGAACGGAGCAAAGATAGGTTATTCATGTTCTGAAAGCTTTCGGGTGTTCCATTCTCTCATCACCAGATATTTATTTAGGCGTAGGAGGCATGTTTGTTATAATACTCGGCAGAACGTGTCAGTGAGGCTGCAGCGAGATTGCGGCGGGTCACAGTGGAGTAGATAGGAAAAGATTGGATTGAAGGCATAGCTTGATGCCAGTTTATTGAGACATACTTAGCCAAACGTACTGTTAAGTCAGTCGCAGTACAATGGTAAGTAGGTGTTGATGAGGCGAAATAATTGCATTAATAATAAATAAATGTTCGGCGTGTGACTATGGCAGAGACTTGTCGTTGAAGAAGAGGTGAATCAATTGTATCGATCCTGTAATAAGTAGGCTATGTAAGAGTGTAAGTGTGAGGATTTGTAAGCGTCCAGTGAAGCTTCCTGACACAGCATGTGCTGCATGCAAATGCGGAATTGAGGTTGTACAATGTACTTGTACATGTACCGCATAGTTGTTCACAATTTACCAGTAATAATATGGGTAATTCTCATTGCAACCTCTCGAAGTCTCCATGTATGAAGGGTTGATTGCTTTTACTAACGTGTTGATAGTTGCATTCGTTGTGACGTAGCTATCTCCTTTACGCATTGTAGATGACTGAGAAGAAACCTCACTCGTGATGACAAAATTCAAAGATGGTGTCCAAGAACTCATAACGGGCACTGTCCAAACGAATCGGATATTTCCCAACCAGAAAGACAACTAATTCGTGGTGTTGCCACCTATAGCATTGACGGATTATCATATTTCAAAGGCGTTTTAAAAATTTACCGATCTTCAATGTGCATTTGAGAAAGATTAAAGATTACTATCTTGATAGAAATGGCCTAAACCACTCAAACTAATATAGGTTTAGTCAATGTCGTCAATATACATACCGAAGCTGCATTTATTGTTGTTATAATAATGTCAGTTTGGCGGGGATTATAACTATGTATGCGAGATGCGAAAACGATAGGATATTTCGTGTGCTAATGATGACTGCGCGCGATATCCTTGGGACATGAATATGATTGCGAACTGCGCAAAAATAACACCGAGCTAGCTATGAGATAACAAGGGAGTGAAATAGATCTGAGCAGCTCAGACTGAACTTTTGCCTGATGCTGATGAATGATGACCATAACGTCTTAGTTCGATTGTGATGTTACTATCGCAGTAAAATTGTCAATAGAATAGTTTTACAGCATATATCTGAGCGTGAAGGATCGTAAGCACAGAAGATCTAGCTACAATTAAGTTAACAAACCTATTTTCAATCAATATCTCCGATAATTCGTAGATAGTAGCTTTAAAAAATTGTACTATTATCAAGGAACTGATAAGAAACTCATAAATTGTTTCCTTGTATGTGAAAACGCTGTATTGTGGGTTTGGCGAAACAAATAACTCAAGATAACAAGAGCACTAGATGTGTTCTTTATTCGAATCTTCAGGAACGTTTTCATAAATATGTCAATCTGCAAGACCGATCACATAGTTATTTCAGGCGATTGTCAATTCAACACACATTTGCGGCATTGTTGGCTTCGCGTACGATGCATTTTAAATCTGCACATCATTGTGTGCGTACCTGCGCTCTGGATATGTATAGGGCACACTGAAAGTTATAGGTTATATGTAAGTGCAGAGAGAAATATCTTTCAAATCATCAACTGAGGCGAGGCGTATCTCGATTTCTGACAGCGTAAATGCCATAATTTCACAATTGCCTCATGATCTTATTACACTCCAACGACGCCGCTGTCTTTCAAACTTCCGATGACTTTGACGTTTTCGCGTAATATCGAGCACGAAATTGCTGATACCGATCGAAATATCGCTGAAATTATAACCTAAGAATCTCTTAAATCGTCTCGTTTCTTCCGACGTTTGCGGTACGTTCTAAAATTATATCCAAAATATACGCAACGCCGATCTCTTCGAATAGTGTCTGGGTGTTAAAGTATCGAAATGGATGAGTTGTAATATTTTGTTGGTGTGAAATTGAGGCCACTCGTCGATCGTAAAATGTAAGCATACGTCAGTAATTGTTGTTTTGATTTTTATTAGACCTAATGGCGTCGGAAATTAGTTACTTTTCGGGAGACCATAATCCCTGGTTTTGGTATTTTCATCCGCTAAAGACACGCAATACACAAAATACAATGAGATGTAAAGAATGGATACGAGGATGTCGAAACGACCGAGTAAGGTCTATCAATCTGACATTCAGCTCGGATTAATGTCTTTTGTAGCAGTGTTCATTCTGTTCAATCTTGATATTCTGACCGCCTTTCAAGCTATAGTGATTGCCATAATTAGTGTCATAGAATAGGCTATCTTTGTACATATGGCGGTCAATAGTGTACACCACATTGATAAGCATTCATATTGATATAGTTCGAGAACTTCTCAATCCACTGGGTTGACATCCAAATCTGCCCACGAAAACATCCAGAGCACATTACCTGAGTTCTTATATAAAAATGATAAGCACTGTACCGTGACTTAGTTAGTGACAGCGCAATAAATATATGATACATTTTAAAACGCGATAGCCATACGTGCGGCATTGTTTACAGTTAAATGTGTTATCGTGCAGTTCAAACACTTTGGCATTGAAAAGCGGAATTGAAGTTAAAGATACTAGCAAAACTAGCGATCTTAGTATTCAGTTTAGCTCGAGTTTAGGCATGTGGTATTATGTGATTCATAGCGCCGCAGCCAACTGCGAAGTGTTTGGCGTTCTCCTCTTTGGATTATATTATGTTTGTTTACATTGCGAGATGCTAATCACAAGGTCGTTAATTTCGCATGTATCACTCTTCAGACACGCCGTAAGACACCGGTGCCGCCTGCCGGAACCGACGCCGTAACATAGGAAACCTACGGATATTTTGATATGCGTTAGCGACGATGCGTTTGACGCGAGGGCTGGATAGGATTCAACAAAACTTGATGTGTTATTAGAATCAAAGCGGAGAGCCTAGTCGCAAACTCCTGCAATACCGCGGTTATTCTGAGTTGTGCTATCTAGAGCCCGACCGATATTGGATTTTTGGGCCGATACCGATAAAACCAATATCTAACACCTTCACCGATAACACCGATATATTGAGCCGATATTTATAAGGTGGAATCTGCCTCAAAAGGCGCATTTTCAGAACTTCAGAGCATTTATTTCAACAGCTTTACAGCCATTGTCATACTTGAACATGAAATAAACCATAAAGGCTGCATCTGGACACCGTGAAAGTTTAAGATATATGAAATATTCTTAGTCTAGCGGTCGAGAATTATAGTTTTATGACTTGATACCATCATGTTGTGACGTCACGAAAATTGCCGATATTTTTTCACCTCCAATGGCCGATACCGATAATTCTTTTAAAGTCTAATATCGAATCGATATTATTGGCGAACCGATAATCGGTCGGGCTCTAGTGCTATCATTCCTCCATATTACAACGTCGCAATATTCATGAGCTTGAGCAATCGCGACGCATCGCTCAAACTATACGCCGTGAGTAATTCTCTCGCCATTACGTCATGAAATCATAAAGTACGCGGTAAGTCAGATTAATAAAGGAGCCGCAGCCTGAAGGGCCCTCGATAAGCGTTGTCATCTTAAGACAGTCATGCTCTATGCAATCAGCGAGCCGTATATCCAGGTTCACTGCAGGTTATCTCGATGGGAAATTTGCCGCTTTCCGTTACATGCTTACTTGACCTTCCGCCCGGATGACGCAATTAGTGCTGTTACTCCTCCAAACAAACGTGAATATACTATAAATTCAACTATATATAAGTCGCGTCTTTCATCATAGGTTTAAGGTTGATTAAATTCAGCCGAAGACTACAGTGATGCGATTGATAAGCACTCCGCAGTCTTCGATATCGTAAATTCGGAATGGAGCCTATGTATATTTGCTCGGCAAGGGCTTCGCTCAAATTATGGACCGACACTAAACGAATGGGTGCAGTTTCAGAATATGTATCATCCAATCCGTCTTAGTATCCCTCTTTCGCAAAATGTAGATTGAAATATTTCTGTTGTATTTTATAAACATAACTTATTTAATGACCGCTTCATTCCCCTGTGCACTGTGTGCACTGTGCAGTGTGCAATGTGCACTGTGCAGTGTGCAGTCTATATTTTAATATCGCACATACATGTGAGTCAAATTGATTCGTGCATTACATAAATGAATTCGACTCTTGTTGCGGGACATTGCCATCAACATGCAGCGTTGCATGGAGACCACAGCACGAATTTGAATAGTAGCCAGTTAGCCTGGCACTATATTATAAGCCAATTCATACTTCGGCCTATATAATATGGGATAATGGGGGTTTTTAAAGATGACGCAGCAGCGTAGAAATAATCGTATAGTATTTATTCTCGGGTGTCTGGGATGTTATACTTCACCACGGCGATATAATCGCATTAGCTCTGTGGAATTCGTGGGGTTTTGTTTCCGGCTTATGAATTATTATTGGTCGTCTTCTCCCAGCGTGTGTGAGAGCGGCTCACTGAATCCTTCAGACAGGCAAGAAAGCCACAGAAAGCTTCATTTCCAAGCCCCATGAAGTTCATGCGCTCTTGCAGAGCTGTGTGTATCAGGATCAGGGACGCAGCAAGCAGCAGTTAACGTACGAAAGCAACTTTATAGTGTACTTCGTAGGGATGTTCTTTACAGAAACAAACAGAAGTGATAAATCGATGACATCTCTAATAGACAATTGGTGTTAGGTAGTATTCCTCGACGGATGTTCTGATAAGACAAACTAGTTTTATATGGTTCGATAACATTATGGCCTATATAATTTCATTTTGCCATTTTGAAATATGGTTTATGGGAGATACATCATTCGAATTCAGTGGGTCCATTGGTCTCTATATTGCGAAGCAGTGAAGTTCAACAAGCTGGTTAACGCAGGCACAATTAACGACACCGTTCTCAGTGATACGCTATAGTAGGCTACGCTATGGTTTGCACTTGGAAAAGAGTGATCACCACTCAGAAATCGTAAGTGCTAATGATGAATGTATTATGGACATATGCATATTGACACAGCGAACAGTCATCAAATTAACTACTTCGGGATGCTTACTAACTCTCAAATTTCCTCGAGATTGAACAGTATGCAAGCATTGCCGTGTTGCTATTCGCAAGGCCGAATGTTTGAGACGAGATACAATAGGATTGTAATGTGTAAAAATACCTGCATACCGCCGTAAAATAACGCAGTCATTCGTGGCTTGCGGGTGTCGCAACCGGTAGTCCCGTTTTGTGGTGTCCCACACCACGCTTGCGATATGTTTGAAGAGGTATGGCTGCCAACTGCCAAGCGACCGTCGGCTATATCGAGTAACCATCGTTGACTTCGCGGAGTATCAAACACGGCTCTTAACACTTCACCAGTTCAAACGATACCGACCGGTTTTTGGGACGGCTACCATTCCAAAGTTCATTCAATGGTATGCCGATTGCCCGTTCACGCAAAAATGATTTCAACTGCTGTATCTATGAAAACGTTTTAGGAAATAATTTTCGATAACGTCGTGATTACTGATTAGTCAGCTGTTATGTGCACATAAAAGCGGATCGTTGTATTTTAAATGTTGGAGTCCATAAAAACTAAGACCGGACTACAGATGGTAGCTGTCACAAAAGCAACAAGAGCTAATGGTCTGCTAATTGTCTGTTTGTATATCCATATATTCCCAAATAGTAGGTATTCCAACTTTGTATTTGATTATAACCCAATTTGAGCTACTATTGCTCTGGTACTAACAAACCTAATCAGCAATAGCTAGTCTTATACTGACAGTAGCTTGTCACATACGTCATGCAGTAGCTTATTTAGAGGAATGTGGTAATTCCCAATGATAGGATACACTATAGCAAGGAACAATCTTCCCTTGTAAATGTAGTTTTGTCTCTATTAAAAGTGGTGCATATATAAAATGTTTAATTATCGAGAAACACCTTTATGGCGGGACACGTTCATCGGCCTGTATGTTACATTTTCCAATGCTGATGAATATCCGTCGTTTTACCGATGTATCAAACTTGTTTCTATTCATATCCATAATCCAATACCAATAACTAGCGATGACGTAAGTTAGCAATGCCCTCATGCGCCGCGAAATTTCCTTACAGGTCGCGTTGGGTTATCATTCGCGATAAGGGAATTGGCATGATCCTCCTGTCCGCAATTTTTAAAAGCCAGGATTATGAGTTTTAGTCGGAGATGCATTACCATCCTTTTAAAGCTAACTATACAAGTTGTATACAAAGTGCGATTCTCTCCTCTTGTAAAATTGAAACAAATGGGCATGGCGTACAAGCGCCGGCTCTGCGGCGTAACACTTGAGCAAGCCATGTTATGCGAGTATATCTTATCTGCAAAGGCAATCAAACAGACTGGAACAAAGCACGGATAGAGTTGTTTCTCAATCCTCAGCTAGATTTTCACAGTCGTAACATTACGCCGATATCGAAACGGTGACGTTGAATCGGTTATGTTCAGAATCATTACTGAAAATCACTATCGGAAGTATTTAACCTTGCTCTCCATATTAGAACTTCTTGACGCGCACTGTAAACAAGTTCAATGTGTGCTATAAGAAGGGAACTGTATGCATGATGGATGTTGACTTGAGCAAGACTGTGACCAAAAATGATCGAGATGTGGTTTTGCTGATTCCATTGTAACTTGTGAACATTGTGATATTGATGTTATCTGATGTAAGAGAGATATGAATTTCGAAAACACATATTAGTTAGTAGATTATGCGCGTCTCATAGACCCACAAGACATACACATTACACACTCGCAAAAGTCTACATATACTATGAATTTGTGAATTTAAATCATTTCGGCTCGCGTCTCGCGTCTTGTCTACCGCGAGGTACGAGCCTGCACTCTTGCATTCGCCGACTTGCGACGTGTTTCATGCGGAAAGGAGACCGAGGATATTTCACTCGCCAGGCGCAATAAAGCCGCACCGAAAGCTAGAAATATGTCTTTTTTTCTCGGCGTTAAATCAGCAAGACGGCAGCGGACAATCACGGATGAGTACCTGTCAAAAGACGAGGCCATGATACCGAAAAGAGTTAGAGCAGACAGCATCCGTGGTGTATATGTGTTCGCATAGATGATTCCTTATATCGAAAGTTTATGAACTAGAATACGGCCTGGCAGTCCATGTAGGGTTAGTCGTAGAGCAAATTGCGTACCGGCATCAAAAGACATTTCAATTCGACACATGGTTCTGAGGGATATCGAAACGTCATTGCGCACGGTTAAATCAAGATGTGAAACTAACTGCAATGTCAGTTTGAATACCTCGCAATAAGCCAATTGTATGAAATATTTTCGAGTTATATATGTCCGAGATATTCAGTACACATGCAAGTCTTGAAAACAGTCAAGACGTAGATATTTGAGGTAATGCAGTGAATTAGAGTGAAATATTCCGGTTATTTGCACCGTTGACTATAGGGCACGCCAGTTTGAATACTGCTTTAATAACACAGGTTTAGCATAGGCCACATCGATCACTATTACGGAAATTATTGGGAAATATTAACCACTTGATATTCGACTATAGACATGGATGGAAAGTGTACGTCGGCCGCGGGCGCTAAACTGTATGTTCAAACAATGTGAATTTATAAATACACCGATATATGCGGGAATAAATATTGGTGGAAGGTTATTTGATTTGCTCACAGTTTAACGTAATCGTTTGAAAGGTGATTCTGACTAAGAGTCGAGGATTGAAGCGTCGGGTCAAAATACATATACGCCTGTAGATGTAGATTTTTGAATGAACTCATATACTACAGTGCCCTCAACTTAATAATTTTCCTTATTCCATTAGCTGACCACCGTTCTGCTGTCGACGCTAGCTATAATCAGCGTTTATTCCTTTGCGTTAACAGTTGGGATTATTAACATACAGTATGAAGTTTAGTTTATGCAGATAGTATCTGTTCCACGAGACCTCACCGGAAAATCTGAGTGTCTGACTCGCGAATGGAAGGATCAGCTTGCCGTATTTGCAATCTGGATGGATTGATCACATGTTTGAAGAAGTTTGTTTGAGGTGATTGGTAACATTGTTAATCATCGCGGTGTGTAGCTATGCCGGTGCTGATGGTCAACAACAGTTGCTCGACACCTCTATTGTTTGGAAGGAAGTAGCCGAGCCACCCACCGGCGACATCCAGGCATGCTTCATCAAATTAAACACCCTGTCCCGTTCGGACGATATGAATGAGTGACGTCACAGCGTCGTATTTGCTCGAAATCGTGGACGGATTTTCCTATTCTTGTTGACTTTGGGCTGTGCGTTGTGTTTTATACTTTTTAAATTGCTAATGACAGGACACAAATACAAACCACAAATTTAAAGACTTCTGTCAAGTAAGATACTTATCAGGTATGTTGGTTTACTAAATAGTGCCAATTACCGTGCATTTAGACGTACTCAGCGGGAAACAGTGCTCAGGTGACGCGTTGCATTACTACGATCATATTCGAAAGCCTTGCGGTAACGGCGCTGTCAAATGTGTAGTACACATAACACATTGCCCCGCTCAAGACAACAGATCGCACTGCATAAAGGCTGTAGCGGATAATACCTAGCGGCGCTATGGTCATGTCTATGAGACAACATACCCGCCGATGCCAGAAACCAACCGCCAATTAACTTGCAATCACCCTTCTTCGTGCCAAGCTCAGCTGCACCAACAAGTGCAGATAACTTGAACACATAACCGCAATCTGTAAACGAGGCAGGGTAAGCCTCATAATCTATTCCATAGCTCGAATAGCTGCATTACACAGTGTCATATCATACTCAAATTAGGAGTCCGTAAGGAATGACTCATGCTGTGACTCATACAGGGAATCATCGAAGGCTCGAATATTTCCGATGCCGTACTGTGCTTGCTCCTTATATGTCGCGACAAGCCCGAATTTGTATCAATATAACCCCTTCATACGAAATGCTTTTTTCAGATATTTTAGAATTGTATAGTATTTTGTATAAAGCGGCGACAGAGGAATTAAACGACCGCGGATTAATTTCTAAAAGGACAAGCATGGCGCCAGTAACGGTGTTTTTCCTAGGAATATCATTTTTGCTGACCTACATCGCCGATGCAAGTGATTATAGCCAGGTGGGTGGAGCTGTTCAAGATTCCGCAAGCACATTTCTGGAAAGTTCAAGTCAACCGAATTCGCGCTTCTGAAGTGAGCAGTAGCTTGGCAGATTGCAATCGGCTATTTCCGAAAGTGCAATGCGACAGTCCGTCTAATCGCACTTCTTTAGCTATTGAGTGGTATACCGGCAAAATAACTAGATTCAAAACAGTGAGTATAAAATGCCACGGCTTGAAAATTGCGCTTGTGAAGATATCGAGTGCCATAATAGCGAGCAAACCAAAACAACGAGATAGGGTTAGTTAGGTTGCTATATCGCGGTAGGTCAGGTTAGCTTGTGCTAGTGTTAGATGTAAGGTTACGATTGCCTTTGTGATTGTCGATGAATCGCTATCATGACACTAGCTGTTTTAACACTCGCTGTGTTGAATGCCTCGATATTATAAGACTTGCCGAACTCTATTTAGCATAGCACCGGCGACTCAATCCAGGTTGCACCCCATACGTTTACAAAAAAATTAATGTATTGAGATAATTGTAGCACGCAGACTTACTATCGTTAACGCAAAAGCTATGGACGATTTCAACAAGTATAATTCCATTAGTATTGGTATTTCAAAAGACGGCCGACATGTTCACAAATAACCAATTTCGCTCCGCCAGGAAGTGTCAAAATGCCATGACGGAGCTATAGTAAACGAAAATGCGCATGAATTTCATGAAATACTTGAAAAAATTGAATTCGCATGGAATTTTTTTTTTGTCAACAGTCAACACTCCTGCATTATAGTCAATATCAAAGGGACTCTTGTCAAGATGCGAATTTAGCTAACTGAAAATGAAATAAATATTTACTCAGCAGCAGCTACAATACAAAGCGTAAATTGGTATCGTGTTTTGTTCAGCTGGGGTCAGCGCTCCTGTCAGCCTTATTATGATAAAATACTCGATGCGATCTTTTATAGCATGCGATTGATAATAGCATACATACCTAAATTACCTATACCGCCGGCGACGGCATGGTCAGTTAAATTTTGTGATAACTGAATAGGAACCTAAACTCGATACAATATCATGATAATTGCGCAGATTGACTTACCAGCCTTTGATAATAGGCGAATGGTATTCTCGTGTAAGTATAGTCCAATACGGTGAATTCAAGCGATCACCTTACTGCGAACTGGTGACACCTTGTCTCAGCCGGCCACGTCGTGTACCATTGCGTTGATTTTAAACTTTATCGAAGCTCTAGACATCGCTGTTTGCGGTATACTTCAAACCGCTATTTCTTTTGATTTCTAAACTAACTAAACCAAGTAGATTCGAGCGGACAATTGATTTGTTATTTATGCTTTGATTGGTAAGTCTTTCCTAATATCTCCAGTCTCGGCGAAGCAATATAATAAGTAGGCAGTGCAAATTACTAAAAAGGCTAAATTGGTTCCAGCTGGGAAAGATGCATTCAACTATCCGACTACTTTCCGTCACAACACAACACACACCATAATCTTGAGTTAAAAATCCCAAATTCCGGGGAGCATTATTGGGTTATGTATACTTTGATTATTAGCGGACTTACGCATATATGTGGTAGTCATTCTGCAAAATATTTCTTCCGTGTTTAGGCACCGTTACTATCGACCAAGTGAATTAAGCCACTCTAATAAGCCTGAAATTTCGCTTTGACGGGGGTAAATAAGGCCTTTAATTGATGCAACTATGCAAAGCATCAGGGATTTCTTGTTCCGCCAAGAAAGGGATTAAATAGGGATTTCAATCCTACCAAAATAGAGCATAATTGAATACTACTGCATTTTACTTGCGCTGCACAAGTGCACATGCTTTTAATGTATTAGCTGTTCGTGATACAGTACATTAGAGGTGCAGTAAACAGTGTATTCATTCAATTGATTGAGTGAATTCGACATATGACATATTCGACATATGACAATTTTCGCGTGCCTTTTGCAAGAATTATCGGCATATGAAAGGAATTCAAACCAAATTTCATTCTTTTGCAGTTAATGCGATAATCCTGCTAAGTTTACTTGTCTAGGATATTTTTGTGTGAGCCACATTCAACGTATTGAATCTTGACAAATGGCTTAGATCAGGGGCAGGCAACTTCTCCAGTCTGCGGGCCGGATTTCGGAAAATTAAGTACTTGGCGGGCCGGATTGCGGAATCGATACATTATTCGCCCATTTATCCACATATACAAGGGATAAATCGTATTTATTGAATGTATTTTAACGACAGCAATGTCAATTCAAAGCCATTTCTCGCCGATAATGGCGAAGACACTGTGGATTTGAAAACAGCATTGTCATAGAAGCGCCGCTTATCTCTCTGATCAATTAACACGCGGTGCAATCCTTAATTCGGATTTCAAGGCGTTCGATAAGCCCGGCACTCCAAATTCACCAAGATATCAATTCATTAGGATTGAATACATCGTAAATGCCGATAATGCAAGTCTTCACGCTTCGACGAACTTACGCGTAAGCCCGGAGGGGGCCCGGGCGAGACTTCCCGGGGCCCCCCTATGAGTATGTAATCGAAACGTCTGGGGGACTAACCCCCCAGACCCCCTTTCGGCTTTGAGCCATAGGCTTAAATGTGGACTTGCTCTAGCTTCAGAGCCTTCTTTTATCATACATTGTCAAATTATAAAAGATGGGACCCAGTTAACTGTAGCTCATGCCCTCATGTTGAAGATGACATGTAGCGAGAAATAATAGAATAGCGATACAACTGCTGCAGGCTAAATAGACCACAGTAATCTGGAAAGCTATCGGCTGATATTAGTAAAAAGCCCCGTCAAGGTTTGAGCCAGGCGCTGGATTAGGCCATATCTATTATTGCAGGTGTGCAGTGTGCAACTGTGCATGGATAGACTACATCAAAACTAAGTATCTCTACCACATCCAGAGACGTGATAATTATCGGGATATGGCACTTTTCTAACAAATACAGAGATTTGATAATGATTGACCCATCTGTACGGAATCATCTTCTTGATTGGTATACAGATTTACACGTCTATTCCCTATAATCCGTGAAAAAGGCACTTGGACCAAATAGAGGGACCCTTATATATTAACATACCGTCACTAAAATTTGACGTAGTAAGCAAGGAGTGGGGAATATCGGCAGACTGGGGCCGCGGGCCACATTATCATGTAGGACGGGAAACTGTCCGCGGGCCGGATAGCCCCTGGCTTAGATTTAAACCCTTAGGATATCGATGTAGCAACTGGATTATTCAACCTCGCGCCTTGCGGTCACATGCGCACTGCACCATTAATGAAATTGTCTGCAAAAGATCAGCATCGTTTGATTGCTTGATAGCCTCCTATTCGATCTGCCGGAATATAAAGCTACCTATTCAATGTTTAGTGTTTATATCTCACAATATCAATTTTCTCCTTAGCTAAACGGATTTCCAGTGGACAATCAATTTATTTGGTTTCCGTACATCAGGAACGCTATGTAGTCAAGAATTAGCGACGCTTGGAATCTCAACAATCAATTAACCGCTTCAATTACACGGATTTTTGAGAGCTTGTCGTTATAATAACTGTGTAATGATCCCCTTTCGCTCATTAAATTAAACAAACTACGGGGTTGGACAGAGAAGGCGTCAATTTTAAAGTAAACTTGGTTTCATGCAATAACATAGATGCACAACGGGTCGAGCGGGTAAATTGATAGTAATTTATGCCCGCGAGAATCGCTTCCGAAACCTGGCTCTATTTACATGATGGTTGGTATGTGTCTGCGGTATACTCGGTGACCAAACAAAGCATTTCCGATACGACAGCTATTAGGACATTGCAAATTACAGATTGCATGCCGGCGTCACACACTCGTGCGAAAGAAAATGAATGAAAATTTCCTTCGGCGGACATTTTACAATATCATGTATATCAAGAGACAAAATATATGCAGACTATATACATGTAATTCAGGGTTTGACAGCGGCGTAATGTCGTGCAGTTGATATGTTGTTGCCTAGTTTGCACTACTTGCTAACTAAACGTGTTGCAATTATACATTCCGACCCTCTCAATCTAAATAGACATTTTTTTACCGTAATTTATAACGGAGACTTAGTTATCGGCTGCCGGCATGCTATAATTTGCTAAAATCAGATTTAATAAGCCGAAATGATACTACTTTTGGTTTCATTTTCAAAAAACGCTTCACGCTTCTGATTTATTAATGTGAAATAGCAATCCTAATTTTTGTTTTGACTAAAGATAGTAACCAGATACAGAGAAATGGATGTCATCTATAATTTCCTTTTCTTTCGACATAAGCTGGGTAAAACAGGCCATTTCCGACGCGTCTAAAATGAAATCATAATTGAACAGTGTAACACGCAAATCCACGAGTAAATCAAGCCTATGATGATTTTTTTTCCTTCGCGATTTGTTGTTTTCCTCTCAATATTGCTCGATGGTTTATAAATCGTAGCACGATTTCTCAGCATATCCTTGTTCGCTTAATCCCAATCCATGGTTAACACTATAATCGGTTTCCATTTGTCGCTTATAGGAGCGAGAGGGGAGGTTCAATTCCCCACCGTCAAAGCAAAGGTCTCGTGATATTATAGCCAAACCTCCAAGATTCCTGACATCACAAACCCAAGATCGTCGTCTTCCTGAGATATCATTACCGCACGAAGGTATGTTTAGTGTTTACGGGACGTCGCCAAGCTGTAAAGAAAAATCTTGCATTTCGCTGATTTCCGCCATTGCGTAGGGTGCAAATCCGGCAAATGACAGTTCTTCACGCCCATTCCAATGAGTGAAAACAAATCAAATACCTCAATCCATGTGGAGATATATCCCAGGGGCGGAGTGTGTTCTGTTTTCGTATAAGTTCACATATTAACTAGTCTCTACCCATGCGTTTACGCTACATAACTCTGCTNGAGTGTTCCGCAACGCGATAAAAATGTTTTCAGACGACCTGCTCTATCAACACGATATTTTTTATAACCATGGCGGCGAAAATCACGGCCGAACACGGGCCGATCTTCGCTGGGGCTCGTGGTCGAGTTGGTCTCTGTGCTCGCGGTCGTGCGGAGGCGGAGTTGCGAAGCGGTACCGAAGGTGTACCAGAAGGTGCGTTTTTCAATCGAGATGAGTTTATAGTTATGCTAGCAGTGTTATTCGCTGTAGAGTCGGCAACCACATGTAATACAGCTATATACTCGTTGCCAATAGCCCACGTCAGATTAAACTGTCTTTTCCTTATCAACATGA
>ATSW01000379.1:0-12122 GCA_000444245.1 Botryllus schlosseri
AGTAGGGCTGGGCGAAATCGAGTACCTGAGTGATTCGATTCTGAATCACGTAATATGCTTCGAGTCGAGTCGAGTAATCGAGTATCACTCATTATGACGTCATAGCAGAATGTAATGTGTCAAAGTTCAAATATGTACTGTTTATGCCCCCACAAAGAATATGCCTTTATCCATCTCATGAATGATACTTTGGTATTTTTTTCGACCATACCGATCTCGTTCCACTTGGTGACAATGTTGTGGGATAATCATGACTTCGGAAATGTGCTACGTCCAGTAACCTTCGTAGCTTTTTACTATATGTTTCGTATGCTGCGATACNGCCANTCNATGATTCAAGGCTTCAACAGTGCAAATTAGTATCGAAACTATAATTCTCGTTGATAAATTNACTTTCAGTGGCGAGAAGCGTATAATTTNAGTACTCGAAAAAATNGTATTTTACTACTCGACTCGAATCATTAAAATTAATACTCGATTCAGATTCGAGTACTCGAATCATTGTGCCCAACCCTAACCACAAGGAACATTGCCACCCGATTTGGAGGGAGCAAAAAGTGCCCTCTCATTTCGGAGTTTTATCGGGAAATCCAACAGAAATTGGTTATTGAAAGAAGCGAAAACGCCAATGCAGAACCGTTATATGCAGTTGACATGGAGAATATTGTGATTAGCGTCGCTGTTTTAACAGTTCATTACTGTGTTCAACTAGCTAATCATCGAATTTTTGCCAATTCCATTGTTCGTGAATAAGGTGTTGCTACTTGCTAGAATAAAATCCCTATGATCCGCGATACAATATATTATGCTTGATAATAAAGTATTCAAGTGAAAAGCAAGGGCACGAGGTAACAAATCGGTATCAGTTGACTGGTCCAGCCCGCGAGCGATTAGAAGATTTGAATCAGGCCCGCGACGCAATTTATGTTTGACACCTCCCAGTGGTTCCCGCCCTTATTTACTTCATTCTCCACTTCTGATTTTTTCAGATTTTTCAATCCCAACAACCTAAAATACCTCCATCCAATCCTTAGCACCGCCTTAATGCTCTCCTCAATAATGATTGGTAAGACTTGTTTAGTATCGACTTTTTATTGCTACAAGTTAAGACGCCCCAGGATTAATAGTGACGAATCGTATCAAGAAAAACCGACATTGTGCCAGTTGCTCATCATTTTTCCGAGAACCCTGATCCCGAGGTCGAGTTTACTATCGTCCTATTCTCTTTTAACATTAGTCATTACGTTTTATCATAACTTCACTAGAGTGATATGCCGGGTGTCACGGACGATCTATTTGCTTATTTTGGAGCACCTAAAGACCCAAAATCTCTGCGACGTCTGGCAGTAGACATAATAAATCGTCTTTTACAGCAACCTAAAGCTTCTTGTGCCCCGGTAACCCGTAAAATTCTACGATAGCTTTATTGCACGTCATGCCGCTCGTGCTAAACGTGTCTATGACCCCAATATTGCTTATCCGCGATGCAAAGTGAGTTTTTGTGTACAACACGCCGTAAAGTTAGCGACGCATGCAGATGATAGCACTCAACTGGTATAACCGTGATTGTGGTGTTATGACTCCGTACTCATGTATATACTGTGTTTCCAAGTCCGCCAGTTTATCACCAAAAACCCTTGAATTCACCACAGGTGGCGAATTCCACATCGGTTGGGAATCACTGCTCTATAGTCTATTATATAAGGGATCAGTGTTGTTGCTACAATAAGGATAATAATCTGTTGCGTCTTCGTTACCAGCATCAAGTTGAAGTGACACTGGTGTCTCTAGTTTATCGGATGCAGTTGATTGGCTTTATCTCACAAATATATAAATTCATTTAAATATTCCGAACAATGATTCCCTTTAGGACTGTAACGATAGCGTACCATCGTTGTTTAGATGTACCAAGACATGCGTGTGATCCTGATGTAAGCCATGCTCTTGGTCTGCTGTGTTTCTTATTTAATTAGCATATTTAGTAATTGTTTACCTTTCTACAGGCACAACTAGTAATTAGGATCAATGATGTTAGTGTAGGATTGTTGCCGGAATAGATTGGTAATATTTGCATTGTTAGATAGGACGCAGTAGGCTAGTATTGATTCTGTTTTTGTGTAACTTTTAGTTCGCCGTATCACTTCCGTGCTTCCATTGCAATAAGAATATTCTGCGCCTTGGCTTTAGTCAACGAATATATGGAAGGATATACAAGTGTGGATTTGGTTGTGGTACGTGTTGACTACCAGGAGCCTTGTTACGTAATTCGAGTTTGATCTTGAAGAGCCGTAATAAAGAGTAAGGACATCTAGTCTACAGAGTCGCTTGCTCTTCTTTTACGCAATCCATAAATATGATATGTAGAGGACTGAGAATTTACGAAGCTGAGCCCCGATAAAGAAGACCTTGCCGCCGGAGAGTAGCTCTAGTACTCTTTCTAGTTGCGGATTTTGAAAATCCAATAGTTTGTACAGGTCGATAAGCTGATAATACAATAGCATATTGATAAGATAAGCTTGACTTTGCATGCGCACGGCACACTGCACAATATATAAATAACATGATATAAGAGAGTTAGGTCATCGCCTTACACTTTCAGTGATTTCGCCATATGTAAATATGTTGCATGGTTTAAATGGATCCCGTGGTGCTTTGACTTAAAATAGTTGAAATGGCATTACAATTGAAACTAACTTCTATAAATCAACTTCCTAAAATTGCTTAATTCTTGGTATCCTTCAATCGTATACTGTTATAAATTATGATTAGGAAATCAGCACCATTCCTCATCCTCATATTTATAGTATAGTGAAAATCCCGATAGTCATCATATTTTTTACAGAATCACTAAGATAAAAATTATGAATTTTTAGGAAATATATTCAATATACTTACATCTTTTCCAATGTGAATTCAAAATCAACTTCGCGCACCTAAAACAAATGATGCAGTCTTAAAATCTGGTGTCGGCTGGCGCATTGATTGTGTTATAATTAACTCCCGACATCAGTCGGAAGGACTTACTGCAATTTTATATGAAACTTTTTATAGTTGATGTATTTGGATTTAATGGTTGTATCGTTATCGACTGGTACGGACGATACGATCGTAATTATCTTGAAGTCAAAAAGGAATTATTAGACATTTCAATACTGTAAATGCAAAGCACAATGTCAATGAAAGGCAGCGGACTCAATATTCCAAACCATGCTGTTTGTACTATAATGTTATTACTACTAATCATAACACCCTACCGATGAAAATTGGAAAGTCTCCGAAAGCGTGAGGTCTTCCGTTATATTGCTGATATCATATTCGACGCTACCCAAGCTCCCGTCAAATGTGTAGTTGGCGTCCATAAGAGTAATCTGTAACAGCAGCAACATTACACGCAATTAATGATTGCGTAACGACTATATACCGACTGTACAGGGTGCTCGGATAGTTGGGTGTTCAGTACGCGTAAGCGAAAAACACAGACCAGAGACACCCTACACCATCGCCACCAAAGCACTAAATTCTGGTTTGTATGTGAAGGGTTCTTATCGGCAACTGAGTCGTTGGCACTGTGCCTGTTCATTTATTAATTAATGTGTACCTATTGGATATACGAAAGTCTATAAGGTATCCGGTGAAGGTATTAGATGCAGCTGGCTGAAAAGGACTGATAAATAGCACCCCTTTGTCCAATATATTTATCTTCTGGTGAATGCATGTTTACTAGTCAACAAAGTGTGATGGTGATTGTTTTTGGTAAATCAGAAATCAATAGTATCTTAAGGCATCATGGATTGCCTGAATGGATATATTGTATGGAACAAGTTACGTTACCTTTGCTACGATATTGCCTGGTTTCGGACGAGCGGCCATATAGAATTTCAAGATTTGGTTCCATTCCGGGGTTTGCGTATTGTTCACGTTCCTCGTGCGCTTCGTTGCCTCGGGACTCCCGGGGACATTCACGACAATATACGGGTCGGAAAGATCGACTGCAATTAGAAGACGTACGATTATCGATTGGCAATCCCACGAAACCTTTAGTGTTGCGTAGATATTTCTAAGCGAATATCGCAATAATGCAGTTATAATTTGGCGACATCAGACGGATGCAGTCGACATGAAGAGATTGTGTGCACTGTAATCAGGTGCGTTCGACGCCCTTTCGAACGCAGTCTAGGTTCGATTTAGCCGTCGCGAATATCACACGTGGATGATTTGCTTAGCAAGACCGTATGTTCTCAAAGCACGGAATGAATGGATCCGATATGAATATATGAGAAGCATGATTCGTCCAAATTGAACGGATTATGTGTTGGTAAATAGATTACAGTGGTCAACACATATTTTTAGGCAGACAAAGTAAGAGTGGTATTGGGGGTTCTGAAGGGCACTGATTCCGAATATGACCTTGTTTTTTTTTCAAATTGGCTCTATTTATGGAGATAATCCATTTTTACTAAAATCTCATATTTTCGCAGTATGGGCTGGATAAAAAATCGGCTCAGTTGTACTATAAAGTTCATAAATCCAATCTACTTTTTATTTTGACACGCTGAAGCCTGTTTTAAATCGAAATACATCAACAGAATTACATTTCGGGGTATTAGATTTATCATAACTGAAGACTTTTACGGATATTATGTAAATAAATAAACTTCAATCAATAAGTATTTACCTAAATACTCAAATAACGTTGCATTAATTGAATCAGTTTTATGTCAGCCACCTAATTTAAATTCAAAATAATCAATTAGAATATAAGATTATTAACTTATCTTAATGCAAAATTGGTTCTCGTACTATTTTCGGTTGTAAGCAATTTAATGCAGTTTTTCGTCTGGTTTCAGCAATAATCTGCCATAATATGTTCGTCGTATCTGCACTGATATATTTATTTTGTTGTTTTGATGTATTGGTGGAACCTTTCCCTTTTCTATTCCCTCGTATCAGCAATATTATCAGAAAATATATCAAGATGACTGAACAGGAAGTTAAATTTAATCGCCATGCTTGCTCCAAGGTTTCCATATGCAGATACCAATTCTCGGACCAACTGTTTGTAGTTAGGTGCTTTGTGATCTTCCTAAAAGTTATATTTACTACATCCCAGAAGAGATTCCATGCAGTGAGCACCTTTCCTAATGTGAAATTGTAATCCTTAGTCCGTATTCGAATCTATGATCCATCAAAGATTCCTGATTTATGCTTCTCATTTGGTATGGATACTAGGTATACCGTACCAACTTTGTTGGCTTCACGGAAAATTATGCATTTACAAGTGAAAAGAGATGAGACGCATATGAGTATATTAGTTAAACTTTCCAGGGACAAACTTGATAGCTTTATACTCCTCTTTCATCTTGGTAGAAAGACCAATTGATACAGGAGAAAATATATTTACATTGTGCAAAAGTATCATTTTTAGGCTTGATAAACTGCTTTTTAACAAATCAAGTTCTCGCATCAGGTCATGTTAATATTGATGGAATAACTGAGAATGACATGAGTGTTCATCATAGTCAATTACCCATTTATGTGCATGTGCAGTATAAAAGTAAAAAAATCTAAGATTTACTTCCTACCAAGTGAAATATTCGAGGGTAAATACAGTGATTCTAAGCTTTTTTAGGGGTGTAAATATTTTCTTTTCTAGAGCCAATCTGGCAAAACCAATGTTATATTCGTAATCAGCAACCTTGAAAACCCCAGAAACGGCTCCTAGATGTTCTGCCAATTATTTTTTTCATTTTGTTGACCACTGTTATAGTTTAGCGGAGTCTACACGGTACAGGACTGTGCTCGCGATAAGTCTTGGCCAATGCTAGTAAGCAAAGATACTGGTGCTGCTTGCAATCAAAATATCTTCGTGCAAACAGACTTTGCAACTAAATAATTCTAGTTGTCTAATTTGACTAATGACAGCGAAATGTCAGTAATCAAATTATAATCTAATTTGTGAAATGTTTCTAGAATTATCTAGAGGTCCAAGTCTGCTATAGAGTCATGTAGGAAATTCGCTATGACTCTAACTGACTTGTGACTCGACGGTAGCGACCAAACTCGTAGCAAACACCACGGTTAGCACTCACAGAAGTCTCCAAGGCTCCCTTTCGTGATTTCTCTCCCTCGTATCACCCGCACCGTTAACAGGTAGCATGGCTCGTGAATCACCTGAACAATTGGAACATATATGCGATTTCACATTGTCATTTAGAGATTTATATTTTTAATATTTATTCAGATATTGCATTTAGATTACAGTATGCAAAAGTTAGTTGGCATGCATTCACATTACATGGGAAACGTGGAAATAACGGGAATTCATATAGCTGTACACTCTAAGCGAAAATAGAGTGTATTTTCACCCATGTACCGCCTTTGATATACGTGTGTGAATGAACACCCATTCCAGACCAAACCAGAACCTACCTCAGGCTTATATCGCGGTATAAATCGAGTTCAACATTTATATCTAAATTATGTATGCACCTAGGAACGTAAACAGGTATATGCATGGTATGCAAGGTATACGGCCGCGATATAATTCTGAGTTAGGATGTGTTTTCGTGTGCCACCTTTTCCCGCCCTTAGGGTGTGGATACACATTCTTTTCGATAAGAGTATACATTAATCCATGAGCCGACATTGGACAAATATGTGGAGACTTTAGATTTCCACCACAGTGTGAGGTGTAGTCAGGTATACGGGATTTTCAGGTATCAAATAAAGCTTTCTCAGCCATTCCAACTAGTGTAAATAACTCAAACGCACCAATCCCTATAGACATATATCCGAAGGGTGTTTGCGAGTACCACCTTTTTGGATTCCATTGGATGGAACACGAAAACAGAACCCCTGATATATAATCCAGAAGAATTGGTGTTTTGAGTCATTTTCAGCCACGGACATCTGTGACTCCTGTGACCCCCTCCCCACCCACGGATCTACAGGGAGCAACAATATGCGCCACATACGCTTTCCGGCAATGTAAAAGCCGGAAAACATGTTGAAGACTCCCGATGATGGATTTCCGTTATATTTCCACTGTTGTTGCTGACGATTACCGCTGACAAGTGTCAGCAGAACATGTTTTTGCCTATTTCAGCATGAAATAATATTCCAGTGTATACTGAAGTTGTGTACCGTCAAAAGTTTCACCGTATAAGTTGCGGGTGAATATTCGCCACCACCAATAAAAGACATTATTTTGAAATAACTTCGTGAGTTTGAGGAATTGACTACAGTGCTGCCTAGGCATTAGTGCGGAGCGAATCGACAACTTCGCTGGTCCTACTCAGATCTTGTTTTTCAAAGCGCTGGTCCGACTTCAAAGCCAGATTCTAGAAATAACCGTGATCCGGCCCGATAAACTCCGATGATAATTATCTACGCATAGGATGGTATTGAATATTGATTGAAACAATGCAAATAGGAAATTAACAACTCAAACACCAAATCCAACCCTTATCTACAGTAGCCTATTCATGCCGACTTGGACTTGGCGTGTGGCTTATTTCCATGAGCGTTTTACTTTAACTATTGATTCGAGGGTGGAAGAGGGTAAGGCTGTCATTTCCTAAGTAAAAAGTACTGATCCGGCTCCGATCCAACTCCGGCCGTATCAGAAAAAGTACTGATCCAGTCCCGAACCGGCTCCGAAAAAAATGAGAAAATCCGGCCGGATATCCAATCCGGCTCCGGTGCATGATCCGCCCTACTAGGCATATGTGTGCTGCGTTAATTTATACTACTTGGCACATGGTCTCTGGTCACATTCATGCGAGGCGTATTACTCATATCGTATAACAATGTTATTTAGGATTTAGGTGTTTAATTGCCTACACGCGGTACGCGTCGTCCGTTTAGAAAGAGAAACTGGTGGCCATGGAGTTACGTAATATTTAACGAGCGTTGTTACTAGTTACACAGCCAATAACCAGTCGATTATCGTCATTAGTAAGAGAAACGAGTTGCTATCGTACAACTGTCACACAGGTCATTTGCCCAAAACAACGCATTACCTCGAAGAACTGGAATGGATCGGCTTTTCCTTTCAATGGCGTGTTCTGTAATGAAAGTTACTGCGTTTAGTAGAATACATAGAAGATGAGTAATCTCCATTCGCTATGAAAACGGAAATAGATCAGCCAGTCATTGAAACTCAAATTAAAAATAGGGTACGCTTGAGGCGTGTCAGGAGCTATAATGTGTTCCAATATAACTAATAAGTAACACCGTTCCGTTGAATAATTGAGAAGTATTAATTCAATATAGAATTCCCGAATATTACTGAAGCAATTACGACGTGAATTTCATAGATCCACACTATATGTATCAAATAAGTAATGTTTATAATACTACCACCTATTTTGTTGAATGTATCGACGCTGAAATAAATGGTGTCATGATTGGTCCTGTGAATCGACACACTATTCTGATAATGTCGTTTTTATCAATTGACAAGTTTCACACTAAGGGCATTCAAATTATAGTCGATTGCATCCTATGCGGGCACTGTGCTGATGTTTGATAGGTCGAATAACGCGTGCGCAAACAAGTCAAGCACAGAAAGAAAGCAACGATTGACGTTATAGAGGATAGGTATGGACAGGAAACGACACTATAAAGAATTTCTAACAACAAAGCATGGTGTCTATTCGCGGTGCTGGCTAAACGATACGCGAATGATAAATTCGTGTTTGGGAATCTTCTTCTTTGGATCTGGTAGTCGTTCAATGAACGTCTTATTACGTACATGTAAAATGGTCAAAGCAGTCATCATTGAAGCCACGTCTAGAAGTAGAAGAAATACCGTTCCTTTTATTCAATTACAATTAGAGCACTGGTGCAGCTATGCTAACCCACGGAACACAGGTTATACCCTGAGCTGCAAGATTTCGCGAAACGCGACGTTTTCGGCTATTCATAAACACAAACATCTGTCACAATGCACATCTAATGCATTATTGTACATTACCGGTACACACTGTGCACGAGCAGAGTGATGAAAGGGCGAAATCATTTAAACATAATTTCCATAAACAACGAAACTATGATCATGAATATCACATCGGAAAGTTTAATCGTAATATTCGGTTGAAACGCAACAGTGTAATCCCAATTGCCTAATTATAGGCTTACCATACGTCCTCTTTTAAGACGATTTGTCCTCTTTTTTGACTTTTTTGAAAGTGTCCTCGGAGGACGCCCTTTTTTGAGATTTTGTCCTCTTTTTTGAAAATTTAGGTCAGATTTAGAGGAAATTGTGAGTGATATGCCGCAAATTAGCACAGAAGTTAAGCTCCGGCGGGTATTCCGGAGTGAAAAACGGTGATTTTAGCTCTGAGCGAAAAGATGACCTTTTTTTTTACTCATCCACCTGGCAATGTTGAGAGAAAAACGGTATTTTGAGCTCTGAGCGGAAGTGATGACCTTTTTTTTTAGTCAACCGATCACGAAGTGGGAAAAATTTACCGGTTTTTGAGAATTCTTCTCCGGTTTTGCATGTCTGAACGTTCTAAAAAAGTGTCCTCTTTTTAGATTTCCAAAATATGGTAAGCCTACCTAATTACAAATGATAATATAAATACTGGAGAAAAGATTGGTATTACAGCATGTTGTGGTTTCGATTTAGAACTCCCATCTCTTCTGTGTACGCCAGTGCACACGACGTACCATCACAACAGTCACAATCCCACTACTGATCTAATTGCCCGCAACCAGCGGTATCATCACAAATCATACGTAGGAGTTAAGTGTAAGTAGAAACTGAAGTATGCAGTTTACAAAATAATATTTTGTCGATGGATTGCAGACTTTTAATCGCAGAGGGATACTTTCGAGATTGTAAGATGTATCTTACCGACTAACTCATAATGACTAATGGCTATACAACTAGCTACGTGCATCAAAAGACATTTAGTTACCATGAGAGAGAGGATATTTCATTCGGATGTTATCTCAAATTCCGTCACAAAAGTAATGCTGACATGCCACCAAGCTACTTGCTATCTTACAAAATCAAAACATAACTACTTGCGTAAGTACATAGTAAAGCTGGGCAAAACCGACATGCGGATTTTAAATAGGTAGCGGTACTTTGTCACATCACTAACCAACCACCTTTATATATATATTGGATATAGTTGCGCTGTGCGGTTCCTCGTACAAATTCATATATAGGCCTATCATATCATGTCATCCTGGAATACTAAAATTTCTTACTGTTGTCGTGACGGTGCAGTTGTGATTGTTGTCTTGCATGAAGTTGCCAAGATGACACAAAGTAACGCGTAAGTAAATGTAAAACTTTGAATATTATGAAGAAAGAGTAAAACAATAAGATTAGAAAATGATGGTCTGCAGATATCAGACGATAAACTTATCAATGGAATCGATTCCTACTGCGATTACTTCGAAAATACATGATTCGAAGTCAATTTTACTATTATAACGATTGAAATGAGGATTCATCGTAAAAGAACTTGAAATTGTGATATATCCATTGCACAAATCTATTGCTATATAACCCGGTGCGTTTTTAGTATAGAGTGCTGAGATAACAGTTGGTGCTCGCTGCAAGAATACGTAACACAAAAATACTTGTAATTCACATAATATGGCTGTTACACTTACAAACATCATAAAAGAACAGATCGCTTACATTTACGACTTATATCAGCAACCACTGAGTTGTATTTATTCCATATTTGATTTTAAAGTGTAAAAAATTTTCAAGTCTACAAATGGTTAGGTAGAAGAAATTGTGCGGCATATCCGTAACCCAGCAATAGCAGCAACCTTCTACTGCGCGTACCTTATCACCATAACCAAATATCACGTATCTCAATGCACTTACAACGACTAATTGCGATATTGTCGATTGAGGTTGTAACCAAGTCATAAGGTTCCGAGTCACAAGTCAATGTCACTTTTATAGTTTTGACTAGAGTCAAGACGAGTCAGTTTCAATTAACCACCGAGTCAAGTCCGAGTCCAAGTCAGGTAGTAGAGGGCCGAGTCCGACTGATAATGTTGTGGACTAGGACTCTCCGAGTCCAAATCATTATGTTCACTGTTCAGTTTCTGTGCAATACGGTTCAATCCACTTTTTCAACTCCGATGGAGAGATAGATTGGCTCGCATTCATAATATAGTAATTTTCCTCAGTCTTAACAGTTTCTGACTCTATTTTCCAAGTATCAGGACTGATAGACGAATTATTCTACCAATAATGTGATAACTTTGCTATTCTTCGAAGTTACAATGGAATGTCCGCATTGGCCGTCCTAGTTTCGAGTCATATGACTTGGATCGAGTCATGCACAATGACTCGAGTACAAGTCGATTCAATATATGGATTGACTCAACTTGTACGAGTCGAATCATTTTACGCATTTGAAAAAATGACTCGAGTCAAGTCGATTACCCAAAAATTCGCGACTCGAATCGGACTCAAGTCGAGTCATGACTGGAGTCATTACAACCCTGGTGTCGATACGCACGATTCGAAAAAGTTTTATTCCGAGCTGGCAGTGCCTATCGTTTTTTCTCCATCGAGCTAGCTGTGTATGTTGAGGACCCGCGATATAAAAGAGCGGTGGTATACTGAGTGATACATTCACATCTAAGATCGAAAACTACGCGACTACAAGTAGGCCTATTCCAAAAACATATTTACCAGGTATCATGGTATTTACTGCTTCTGACTCCATAATAAGAAATGCGGTTCGCAAACACATCACACGTACTGTCACTACATAATCGCTCTTTTCATTATTAAGCTTATTCCATGGTCCCTGCAAAACTCCAGAGATTATTGGAGGTACAGAACTTTGATATAAAATTGACTGATATAAATATACTATTGTACATTGAAGTTCTGTATCTCCAGAAAGTTCTTTGATACAAATTCATATTGAAATAAGCCTGAATATTTAGGCCGACACTCGTTGATGAACGAAGTGCGTTTGAATGCTCTGCTAGTTGGTGGTGATTACACCTGGCGAGTGTCAGTCGAATATATTTTGGTTTATTTCAATGTGAATATAGTATTTAATCGGAAAACTCAATTTATGCCATAGTCAACAATCCTCGTAAAGCTATAAAGTATAGCCATCGCC
>ATSW01000385.1:0-11461 GCA_000444245.1 Botryllus schlosseri
GGGGGGGCGTTTAGCTAATGGCAAAATATATAGAGATCATAAAATCAAAGTGAGCTCTTGCAACGAGTGCAGAAATTTAATGAACGACTACTGCTTATGGTACTATACTCTACATGTATTTTCACAGTTATTCGCAAAATTTTAACTAAAATTCACATAATGTAGAAGGGGGGCCCCTTCATAAAATCAAAGTAAGCCCTTTTAGCGGGTGCAGAAATTTAATGATTGACTACTGTTTACGGTATTATATTCTACTTGGGTACATGTATTTTCAGTTTTCTGCAAAATGTTAACATTCGCTTAAATGTAGGAGGGGGAGGCCTTTGGCTAATGGCAAAATGGATGGAGATCATCAAATCAAAGTGAGCTCTTGCAACTAGTGTAGAAATTTAATGATCGACTACTGCTTACAGTATCATATTCTAAATTGGTGCATGGATTTTTGCGGTTATTCATAAAATGATTACTAAAAAATGAGAATTGATGATTGACCTGTCTTTACAGTACAATACCATATTCTTTATGGATACAAGGATTCCGCGGTCATTCAGAAAATGGTAATACTTGAAAAAAAGCGCGTAAACCGGAGAAATAGTTGGAAAAAGCGCGTGAACCGAGGAGGGGGGGCCCTCGAAAGCGCGTAAATCAACCAGGGGGGGCCCTAGGCGACCGCCTACCTCGCCTACCCCAAAAGCCACCACTGACTATTTTAACAAAATGCATAACGACAGCAGCGAATCGATCAATACCAATGACAAAGAATATTGACAAGAACTCTGTCCCTTGGTGAAGTCCCGAATCTGAGAGAATGATTTGTAGGAAGAGAGCAGCATATTTACGAATGAAGCGCACATTTGATATAACAGACGTTATAAACTTCAAAAAGGCTAGGTCCGCATGCAGAAGAACTATACTCGAAGCAAAAAATCTTTGCTGGGAGTCTTTCTGTTTCTCGCTGAATAATAAATCACGTTTAAATAACGTATGGCGGGTTATTCGTAGCAGCGCTGGTACAACAGCGCATCAGCAAATTCCTCATATCCGAGTAAATGAAGTAGATCACACCGAAGACACGTCAAAAGCAGAAATAATACGCGAGCACTTCGCTACCATAAGCAGATCCGATAACTACGCTTCGAATTTCCTGCTTTCCAAGTGTCAACGTGACCAACATGTTGCATCGGGACTACCTTTCAACGTGAATCTGGAAGATTCAATCAATGCGCCGTTTCAGATGTCGGAACTTGGGAAGCACTACAGAGTCGGAAAATGTCTTCTGGACATGATTCCATGAATTATCAAATGCTGCGAAATCTTTCGGCGTCGGTCCAGACCGAACTTATTAAGCTATAAAACATTACACGGAGAGATGGAAAATTACCTGAATCCTAGAAAATGCGGTCGTCGTTCCTATCCTAAAACCACAATAGGATCCTTCTGAAGCGTGATCGTATCGACCCATCTCATTGTCAAGACATCTTTGTAAGATTATGGAAGTGATGATAGTAAATGGACTTGAGTGGTTTCTTGAGACGAACAATCTTCTCCATCACTCCCAGTCTGGTTTTCGGCACGATCGCAGTACACTAGACCTTATACTTCGCCTACATGATACCATATATAAGGCACTGATCAATCAGAGATCTGTAGTTGCAGTTTTTCTCGACATCGAAAAAGCCTACGATATAAGGTATGGCAAAAGAGTTTGCTCTATAAATTGTCTTTCCTCGGTATACATGGGACGATGCTGAAATGGATATCAGATTTTCTTTGTGACAGATCATTCTCGGTTCGCAATGGTTCTTCGCTATCCACCCCATTTCAACTTGAAAAAAGGTCTCCCGCAAGGAGGCGCAGTAAGCCCCATCCTCTTTGCAGTGATGATAAATGATTTGGCATCCTTATTGCAGGTGGGAAATGGTCTTTTTGCTGACGATTGTACAGTATGGGACATTGGGTTGTCAATAACTAACGCAGTGGCGGACGCTAAAAAATCATTAGACGTGATACACAAATGGTGCTTCGAACAACTGGTGCTCCGAGTGGGGTTTCAACATCTCTACTGACAAGTCAATTGCAGTGGTCTTCTCTGTTACAATTGTATATAGAGCGATGATTAGGAGCACAATCGATTACGCGATGTCAGCATACTTATTTGCCACGAAGAAACATTTGGATAGACTGAATATCATACATAATCAAGCTCTGACGGTCTGTTGCGGTGCAATGCGAAGCACCCCGATTTGCGCTTGAGAAGCCGGATATAACGAGATGCCGCTTCACACCCGTTATTTACACCTCTGCCTTAAGTATCATTGTTTTCTTCTTTTCCATTTCGCCGACAACATTCCAGCAAATCAACTATTAGATGATACCTGGCACGAAATATGCAGTTTAACAAATCCAACATTTCGATACTTCAACCTTCTGTCAAAAATCGACTTGCTCGAGCATTTCAAAATAGATACGTATCGATACACAACAGTTGCAGTGCATTGTAACATCTACAAAAAGCGCGTTTCCATAGGATTAGTAAGTTATCAAATGAAATTTCTACTAATCTACTTGAGCTTGAATTCCAGAAAATACGTATCTGTNTCTTCGTTTGGATACCAGCACACGTCGATAATAAAGGCAAGGAGACGGCAGACCAATTGGCAAAGTCTGCAGCATCGTCATCTGAACAGAGATGGCCACAGTCCGGTTCAGGAGCCGGAGCCGGAGCAGGATTTTGATGAATTTTACTGTGGCCGGATCGAAGCCGGATTCTGAAACTGCCATATGAGCCGGATTTAAACAGGATTTGATATTCATAAAAAAATTGGGTGATAAAGGTTCAAGATACCTTATATTCAATGAAAAAAGCTGCTGCTATATTATTTCCGTAGTTAAATGCATTCATTGGTATGGATCAAGCCCAGGCGGGTTCCGACAATAAATGACAACGTTGAAACCGCTGCTACCGGTCACGTCGTTGAAATGCGTANGCAACATAAGTAAANTTTCTGCAATGATGAGATTACTGCTGGATGAGATGAGGACGAAGGCAGGCTCCAGCAAGCGAGCTCTAGAAGTGTTTGTTTTCGAATTCAGTTGTTCCTTAGATATTGATTCTTATACTTCCTGTTCATCATCCTGTTCCTGTTCACCTCAGACATGATGTCCGAACACGCGCCAGACAAGATGTCCGAGTGTCAACACTGTCCGAACACACCTCGGACACCATATCAGAATGGCACCATAGGCCGAACACACCTCAGACATGATGTTCGAACACGCCCCAGACACCATGTCCGAGTGTCAACACAGTCCAAACACACCCCAGACACATGTCCGAATGACAACACAGGCCGAACACACCTCAGACATAATGTCAGTCAACTATGTTTTGATCGCAACAATATTTTGATCGGCGCCCGCGAAAACGCTGACGGTCCGATACACACCAGGGAAGCGGAAAGCCGAACGCCGCTGCGCTTCGGCAAACCGCTACGCTTTTGGCAATAGGCGTCCTGTCTGGCTAGGCCTTTACAATATCAATCGCGTAGTCGAGTGTAAAAGCAAAGCTACTGAGAGCAACGGGACACCAAGTTAGCGATGACCTGACGGGTATTGATAAAGACTTAGACGTCCTTGTACAATCACTTTACCTTCGGTTATATCCAGAGGTGGTCAGTAACGAAGTACTTCTACTTTTTCGAAGTACTCAAGTAGTTTTGCTCTACTTGTACTACTTACTCAAGTAGATCTGACTTTCGCTACTTCTACTTCTACTTCACAAAATGCAGTGACTTACTTTTCGCTATTTACAGTTTGTCAAGTAGAAGTATTATGCTACGGTAAGGTCATTTTCGTTACGTCGAGGTCGTCCAGTCATCACAAAACACGACAGTGCACGCGCTGCGTAATATACATCACACCTGACTGAGCATCCTAATATCGATTATGACGAAATAAAGACTCACGTGTCAAACCATCGTGACATTCAGGACATTAATCTTATCTCCACTCCACTGCTGCTGTGCTTCGCACATGTCGTATTTTTGGCGGGGTATTGGTCTTTATCGGTGTGGTTTGGAAAACTTGCTGCTGACTTACAGTTAAGGGTGATAAGCATAACTTCGCACGCAGTGGTTTAGGAGCATGGGTTCGCGGGCTGTCATGTTTAATGGGCACTCTTGTGTAGGGTTTCCCATCCCATTTATTGCTCTTACACTGTATGCGATGGATAGAAGTAGCTGTTCGCTTTCACATTCATTGATCGTTCTAACCATATTTGTGAGAGTTGAGTAGAAATGTATTAAGTCTCAAAATGATAATCCAATGTATAGAGCTAAATTCTGTCAGGCCTGCTCAGCATGGTACGGTATTGTTTCAAATCACGCAAGGCAGTTGACTACCGGTATCCTGTGAAAAATATGCTATACTGCCTAATACATAACGTGGACAGACAGAACACTAACCGGATTAACAATGGTCCTAATTTTTGACGGGTGTATACCAGATGCATTCCGTGGGTTTCTATAGTGGTAGGATGTCAATACTGAGAATAATACTGATACGAATTTTCAGATTGTGTTATGAAGTTGCTGCATACGTATGTACATGTACACGTGGTTATTGCTATTAGTATAGCAATCGTTGAGGATTCTTCATGTGACATGGACGCCAATAATGATAATCCATGGCCCTATTTGGCGCCTTTGTTTGAGTTCAAAGCACGACAGGGAAACTCGCTGAAGTTTGCATGTATAAAATGCCAGCCGAAGAAAACGGAAATCTCTGCTTACTGCAATTCCCCTTCCAATTTAGGGAAGCATATTATGGTAAGATATGATTTGTCTTTTTCCAGTAATTTATTCGATTGTTGAAATGAGTTATTTCCAACACACACGGCTTAATATTTCTTATTTTGAGCAAATCAATTTATAAAATCCAGTAACTATACCGGTATTGCTGTATGTATTAATGACCGAATATCTGATTCACTTAGGCTACTAGTTGTGAAGCATCAACATATTGTGCTCAGAAATTATCTTTGAGCTTATAAGTGGATCGTTTTTTTCTTACCTTAAAAGGAGAAGATTTTTTCATTTGTTGACCTTAAAAAAGTTAATTTTGACCTTGTGTATGTAGATTAGGTGTTTTCCCACATAATGTTTGAATTGTACTACTTATGGTAATTTCTGGTTGGAACTGTCAGTCCATATATGTTTTTTTGACCTGAAAACTGACAAATGTTTACATGAAAAAACTTCTATTTCAACAATCTGGACCTATGAAGAATTCCAGTTAGTTACATCACGTATTGTGGTAGAGATAATTACAATTTGTTGTAGTTGAGCGAAATCTACTCTCCTACATTCTCGGGTAGAAAGTGTATATCCTTATAATAAGTAGTTTGCAAAGAAGGGAGAAAGAACGTTCAATAGCAGCATGCAGTTGTTGACTGGTTGCGTACACTGCTGCTTGCTGGTGACACACCGCGTTGCTTCATTCTGACAATGTTGTCTATACATCACAATTATTCATCATGCGCTTATTGATAATAGAAGCAGCGCCCACGCAGTCTTGCAGACTTGGACAACTAGAAAATTTTCAGCTTTTCTGAATTAGATTAGAATTAGAGCATGAAAACATTTCACAAATTAGATTAGAATTAGAGCATGGAAGCATTTCACAAATTAGATTTGAATCAGATTACTGGCAATTCGCTCTAATTTAGTGAAATTAGACAACTAGAATTATCTAGTTGTCCAAGTCTGCAGTCTTGCTTCAGTTATGATATTGCGGTACGTTGAGCATAACACCATGTAAGCCTATATATTTAATATGACCGTTTATGATTCACGCTAAGTAGATAATGGGCCGCCTACAATGGTATGCCTATTAAGTAGGCTGTAAAATGTCAAATGATAAGTTCACTGAAAGTGAAAACATGATAATTTTTTTACCTAATGCCGCAATTTTGACATATCAAAAAATGGCCCTACTTATAAGCAATTTGAGTGTCCCTTCTGGCTGGATGTTCAAGTTTCACCTGGCCCATGAAATTAACAGCATATGCCATATTACGAATAGAAAATATCTGTTATTCCTGATATTTTGTGTAGTTTGTAATATTTTTGCAATTTTGCAGTCGAATAGAAAGGGTATTTTTTACGTAATTTGTTACATAGGCTATGATCCCCTTCATTAAATCGGTCTGACAACTACCCCTCCCGTAACTAATATTAAAATTGTTCTGTGCTTTGTCTCTGAGAAGTAGGTCAAATTTGTTTGATCATGTAAGTTCACATACATCTAAATTTTGCACGTATTTGAGGTTTTCCGATAATAAGTTGGTATTTCCTTTTAGGCGAAGCATGGATCAAAGAACCATGAATATTATCAGGATCTGACAAGAAGAGCAAAGAAGAGAAAGATTGCTACTATCAACACTGCCACCACCAGCAAACAGAGAAAGCTAACGGATCTGGAATTTAATAGGAAAGCTTCCCAGGACAAATTTGAAAAAAATCTAATGCGTCTGATTGCAGAAGGTGCCCTACCATTCAGTTTTGTGGAGTTACCCTCATTCAAGGACCTAATGGGTGGTTTTGGTGTTCAAGTAATCAGTAGAGCAACTTTGAAGAGGAAGATGGACGAGACGGCAAAAACGGTGAAGGAAAACCTTATTACCGCAATGAGTAAGGTCGACTACATTGCCACAACGACGGATTGCTGGTCAGCAAGACGTCGAAGCTATATAGGAGTTACTGCTCACTGGATAGAAGATTCCAACCTAGAGAGACAGAGTGTCGCATTAGCGTGTCAGCGCTTGAAAGGCTCACACACCTATGATACGCTTGCAAGTGCCATTGACGATGTGCATTCTGCATATGGCATACGTGATAAAATTGTGAAAACAACAACTGACAATGGCTCCAATTTTTTAAAGGCTTTTTCTGTGTTTGGAAATAATGATGATAACAACGACGGCGACAGTGATGGCAGTGATGACGAGGAGGATGCAGTGGAATTTGCCAATGCTACAGAATTACTTGATGAACAACCAAGTTTGGAGTACAAACTACCGCCACATCAACGTTGCGCTTGTCACATTCTACATTTGATTGCTAAAATAGATGCACTGGATGCTGAAATGAAGGATGAAAAATTCAAAAAGCTCAATCGCTCTACTTTTGGAAAACTATCTGCGGTGTGGAATAAAGTAGGTCGTTCTACGTCGGCTGCCGAGATTGTGGATGCTGAATGTGGTATTCAATTCCTTCGGCCAATCTGTACAAGATGGAATTCGACGTATCTAGCCGTGGAAAGAATTGTAGTAATATTGACCAGAAACAGAGGGGAAGCAGCACTGAGGAAGGTTTTCAATTCCTTCGAAGTGCCAATGCTGACTGCCGTAGAGCAGGATTTTGTCAAAGATTACTNTGCTGTGATGAAACCGGTTGCCAAGGCAATTGATTGGAGTATTTGGTTGTATTAAGCTTTAAAATAAGCATAACTAGCATTTAAGTATACATTCTGAAATGACTGACAAAAAGGACATACTGAAGCGTCTAGACGCCCTGGAGGCCTCAATAACAAAGAGCCTGAAGACACAGTTCAAAATCATGATTGAAGAGAAGATGGACATACTCATAAAACAAAATAAAGAAATGAAGAAGGAAATAGAAGAATACAAGAAGAGTCTGAGCTTTATCAGTGATGAATTTGAAGAAAATAAGTCTATACTGGAATCAACCCTGGCAAATTTCCATGACCTGAAAGAGGAAAATAGGGAATTGAAAACTGCTGTCAACACACTCACTAAGAAAATGACGGTACTAGAGCTTGCCAATGACTACCAGGAGCAACAAACTCGGAATGATAACCTCGAGCTCTGTGGGATTCCATCCCACAAAGATGAGGATACCACTGTTCTCGTAACAAAAATTGGCAAAGCAATGGGCATCGAAGTCTCCAATGAAGACATTGTCTACTCCTACAGAGTCCCCTTCAAGAACTCGAAAAAGATTCCCCCGGTTGTAGTGAAATTCGCCTCAAGGAGGCCAAGGAAAGAATTTCTCAAAAAAAGATCACTAGGGAAAACCGCGGGTGCCATAGATTTCGGAATAACTGGTATGAGCAAACTGTTTATCAGTGAAAATCTTACCAAACTGAGAAGAGATGTCTTCTTCGAAGCACGAAAGGTTCAGAAGAGCAAGGATTATCAGTATCTATGGACAGCTGATGGAAATATATTTCTCAAAAAGGATAACGACACAAAAAGAATACATATTCAATCCACCAAGGACCTGTCCAAAATCATATAAGATGAAACATGCCTCATGATAAATTACCAAATTTGACGCAATGGCCAATAATTTATGTCAAGTACAGGACTGTTTGAGTGTTCCACCGGGAGATCCAGCTTTGGTACCTACAGCGAGAGGATCTCTTTTTGCTCATATCAACACCAGATCATTACCAGCCCACCTGGAAGACATATCTGCCCTCTTCAAAACATGCAACTGTTCTCCAACATTCATTGGCATTTCTGAAACCAAGATGAAGAACAATCCTGTAGTAAANGTTCATCTCNCNGGATATAANTTTCTACACTGCCCATCCAAAACTAATGCAGGNGGAGTCGGTTTATATGTAAAAGAAAATCTATCATNCCAAGAAGTACANGAGCTAGACTGCTATACCTTATACGGAAGGTGTTGAAAGCATCTTTGTCAGACTTACAACACAGAATCAAAATNCNCTTGTCATTGGAGTTATATATAAGCATCCCAGANCTAACCGAGAAANCTTNATGGAAGAATTCTCNAAAACGTTNGACAACCTAACCGCTTCAAATGACCAATTTCTTATAATGGGGGATTTTAATATCGACTTATTGCAGAACACAAGTTTCACTACAGCATATTTGACATGCTCGATTCATATGGGGTAGTCCAGATGACCACCAAACCAACCAGAGTGACTGAACACTCTAGTACTCTTCTGGACCACATGTACACTAACATAAGTAAATATAGACTTGCCCCATTTGTCATTGAGTGCTGTATGACCGACCACTATCCTATCATGTGTCATGTCGATCTCATTATACCTGCCACTACCAATACCTTTACATGCAGGATCCCGCTGAATCCGCAGGGGATTGATGACTTCATTGAACATGTTGGAGATGTTTTCAAGAACTATAAACTAGCACCGCTTACAAGTGAAAACTTAGACTCTGAATTTGACAAATTTATTCTGGACATAAGTCAAGCCATCGACAAAGAATTCCCTATCCGGAAAGTCAATCGTAATGCCCGACGTCTGAAAACTAAGCCGTGGATCAGCCGAGAAGTTCTGACAGCCATTAAAACAAGAGATTTGATACACAAAAAATACTATATTAACGGAACTGAAGAAAAGAAAAAGATTTTCAAGAAGTATGCCAACAAGGTAACACAAATGAAAGAAAAGGCCAAAAGAGCATACTACAAAAAACAGTTTGAAGAGAGTTATAAAGATCAAAAACATACTTGGAGAACCATTCGAGAAATTGTAAATGTTTCCAATGTCAAAACACAAATGCAGAGCATTGAACTAGCATGTAACAATACTATCATCAAAGATCCGGATGTTGTAGTGGAAAAGTTCAACCACCACTTTTGCCAGATTGGTCCAGAGCTAGCATCTTCTATACCTCCATGCCCGCGTGACTTCCTCTCATTCATGAAGAATCGTCCCATGAACTCCATCTTTATGGAACCGACCAACGTAGGAGAGATAGCAACGATATTATCTGGAATGAAAAACACCAAAGCAGTAGGACCTGACTCAATACCAATCTGTTTCGTAAAATTGGTATTCAATATTATAGGCGATATAATCTGTATGTTGTTCAATGGTTCATTGAACTTGGCAATTTTTCCTAGTGCCTTGAAAACTGCCAGGGTAGTTCCTGTTCATAAAAAAGGCAGCAAAAATTTGATGTCTAACTACCGTCCTATATCGATTCTGTCTAACCTTTCCACTCTATTTGAGAAATTGCTAGATCATAGGCTCAAGAAATTTTTCGAAATGCACTCAGTATTCACTCCATCCCAATTTGGCTTCAGAGCAGGCCATAACAACAACCATGCCACTCTATCAATTGTGACGAACTACTATCAAATTATTTAACAGAAACGGGTTGGTTGCAGCATTTTTATTGATCTCAGAAAAGCTTTCGACACTGTGAACCACGAGATACTAATAAGTAAACTAGAGCATTATGGAATTAGAGGGATTGCCAAGTCCTTACTCATGAACTACCTCGCAAACCGTAAGCAATTTGTGAAACTGGGTTCATCAAAATCAGAAGAAATGGAAGTTGAATGTGGCGTTCCACAGGGCTCAGTTTTAGGGCCAACCCTATTTCTGATCTATATCAATGACATCATTAACTGTTCTTCCTTTTATACCACACTGTTTGCAGATGATACACATCTTTTCATTTCATCTGATAATGTAAACAACCTACAATGTACTGTGCAAAGTGAACTTATTAAAGTCTCTCAATGGCTTGCTGCCAACAAACTGAGTTTAAATACTGATAAAACTGTGATGCTACTCTTTAATACTGCCTCTGATAACTTTACTGTGAATCTGAATAACAACCATATTTCCCTCTGTGACTCAACAAAATATCTTGGAATTGTCATTGACTCTAAATTGTCATGGAAACCGCACATTGCTCATACCATTACTCAGCTTTCTAGATGTGTTGGTGTAATGACCCGACTCAGGCACATAGCTCCTAGATCTGTACTTAGGACAATTTATTTTTCACTTTTCTACTCGTATCTGCAGTATGGCATTATTGTATGGGGTACTGCATGCACCTCTCATTGCTCTAAAATTCGAACCCTGCAAAACCGAGCCATGCGTTTGATGGCCGGCCTGCCCCTTCGAACCAGACTGTCCCAGTTCTACCGCAAACACAGAATCTTGAAATTTGATGACATATTTGTATTTGAAGTTGCAAAATTAATGCATCGATATTTTTCGAATGACTTGCCTCCCGTCTTCCACCATTTATTCGTGCTTGCTCGAAGTGTACACTCCCACAACACCAGATATTCTTCCAAGGGCAACATCCATGTACGCCCTCCCACCAGTAACCTCACAAAGAAATCAATCGAATATGTCGGTCCTGATATCTGGAACACTATACCTACATCTATCAGAGACCTTCCTTATCACCTATTCCAGTGGTTCCCAACGTGGGCGATATCGCCCCCCAGGGGGCGATTTGGCGGTCTAGGGGGGCGAAAATAACGAAGGGGGCGATAGGGGGGCGAAAACGGACGAAGGGGGCGATAGGGGGCGAAAACAACGAAGGGGGCGATAGGGGGGCGGTGGCTCGTTAAAACGGCTTTATTGGAGTCGGGACCGTAACTACCGCACCCCAAACCCCCCAATTGGGGGT